>VDFB02016545.1:106481-144940 GCA_007258455.2 Sequoia sempervirens | reverse complement strand
GAAATCACCGGTCCAATGTAGCTCAAAGTGATTCAGCGTATTTGGGTGCAAAAGAGGACCATCCCTAGCGTAAACGTACCCATATGGACGTGTTGGAGCAGTCTGTTTGGTCGATACGAGTTGCGGAATGAAATTTGCACCACTTTGCAACTTTAATTCCTTGAAGATTGCAATGGCTTTGCGTAGTTGGCGTGATTCCTGCGTGGTGAAACAAAGTTTGGTTTCGTTTCACCAAGTCAATACCTTCTCTTGAATTCTTAGGAAGTAGATTAGAACTTCTGACTCCTTGTCTCTTTTTTTAGTTTGTTTGATCTACAACCCAAATAAAAGAGCTTCATTGTCCAAACCTTCATTGTGAATTGAAAAAATTCAATGCTTTAGGTGTGATAAGTTTGGTCACTTTTCCAAACATTGTTCAGATAGACCTAAGCATCAAGCCTCTGTTGCAGATGTAGATGATGTCTCTCCATAGAAGAATGAAGAGCCTTGTTACCATGCAATATAATAAGATCCTTGAAGCCTTATGCTTACAATAATTATAAAAAGAAATCCCACATAATTATCACATATGATAATTGTCACATCCCTCCTGTAACCAACTCCCATATGGAAGAAAACCAAATAAATAAATATTATTTTGACTTAATGAAAGTTGGTGGAGGAGACAATTTGAATTTATGAATACACATTTAAGGCTAAGTAGTTCATTATTATTAGGCTAAGTAGTGTTACTGTTTTCTGAATGGTACAAAACAACAAATTTTTAAGATGTATTTTATTGAGCTATTTTTTCCCAAAGTTCTTTTGATGCTTTAAAACTCCAAAATTATTGCCCTGCTTTGACTTACTGATGCTTTACTTTTTTCATGATATTATAGAACATTTTTATGGGTTGTTGGAAAGTCTTCCCTTGGGCTACTGAGTTTGGTTACAAGTGATTCATCCAAGTTATTAATCTCTATCTTGTTCTTATTAGATATAGTCCTCCTTTAATATATTTTATACTGGACTCCAATTGAAGTAGATTATTATATTGTATGAAGCAGAGTTTCATTTTCATGCCACTTTGTACTATACCATATACGCTGCATTTTGAATAATGTTTTAGTCAAATTTGAAAGTAGTAACTAGGGTAATGAAATAAATAAAGGAAGGAAAGATTGCAAATTATGTTTGTTTAATTGCTCCTCTTGTTCAACCTGATAGTGACTATAGAATCACAAGCTATGCTAGTAAAAGCAATGGGAAAGAAAGGGGTTAAAAGAGGGAGGCCAACTACATCAAAGAAGGAACCATCACCCTCTCTAGAAAATAATGAAAATACAAGTAATAACATACACAATAAGAACCTAGAAGATCAAAATCAAATGAAAAGGGGTAGAGCAAAGGGGTTGAAAAGAGAACCATATCCTATTATGGAATATGAAGAAAAGGGAAAGAATGATGGAAACTCTGGTGAATTGGTGGATCGAAAACAACTTTTGGAGTTAAATCATTGTGAAGGTTTTCTTATTACACCTATTTTCTTGAATCTCATAAGCTAGCTTGGTTATAGTTTGTGTGTGAGTGACTAATTTGTGTGCTCTTGAGTTCTTGTGATTTTGTTTTTGCATGGGTTAATTAATTTAATTTGAAAGTCTAGGTATGTGTTAGTGTATATATAAAGATGATTCCATTATATGTGTGACATGCCTTTGTCATTGTGTTGGAATGTTTCAGCATGCTGTGTTTTGCTTGGCAGTGAAAGAAAAAATTATTTGTAGCATTGGTATTCATGTTTCCAACCTGCTAAAGTATCTTCAAAGATAAAGTTCTACTCTTTGTTTATTTTAATTTTCATACTTGCACATTTCATAGTTTTCTAGTATGTCACTTCTATCTGATCTTGTCATAGTGACTTATCAATCCGCTGAGAAGCATTCCAGGGCAGATATAGTAGAAATATAGGACTGAACAAAAGATGACAATGAGAAAAAGTTACCTAAAAGTCAGTTGGCATTCATTTGTAGTATCAAAGCATACATAAAAGGGTGCCTAGGTCTATGCTTTATCAACGTTAAGTGGCAGAAGGAGAGGTCTTTATAGAGCATTAGCCAAAACATGCACCTAACTGGAAGGTGAGTTAGCGACATGAGGCTTTTGAAAGTGTGCCTAGCAGTCATGAAGCAGTGAGCAGCAAGTAAAAATGGTGCCTGGGAGGATCTAAAATGATGTTTTGAGTGGCATGATGGATGAGAATAGGCACCTAGACTGACAAGACTAACTGAAATTGGTGCCTAACATTTATTTGACTGAGCTAAAAGGTAGGTACATCAAGGATAGGTGCTTGGAGTGGATGTTTATGCAATGTGAAGTAATGGTTTGAGTTTGAAAGATGTGCAATGCAATGTAATCAATAATATGAATAAATTTTTAATTATTAGTTATGTACTTGAAGTAATTGCATAACTGCTTAGGTTGACTTTGTAAAAACTATATTGTAATTGAAATTTTTCATCTATCAACATCTAGTTGTTACTTATGCAATGTGAAGTAATGCTTTGAGTTTGAAAGATGTGCAATGCAATGTAATCAGCAATATGAATAAACTACATAATATAACCATTCTTTTTATGCTATTGTACATCAAGATATTTAACCATTGCTCACTTGATTAAAATTTCAAAGAGTTTAATTATGCACATGAGGCAATTAAATTTCGATTGTCAACTTCTATATATCAAATTATCCAATAATCAAGTGTATGTCCATATACAAAAATGGCATCAATGCCAACTCAAACAAAATTTTACAATATGTGGCATATGCCACCTCGGTATCTATTCAATATTTATATGCCAAAATGTCTATCTCATTCTAAACTACTGTGGATCATCAAAATGGAGCCTCTTTGAAGCACTCATTACCTTTGAAGGTAGCTGCACAAGAAAAAGTTAAACCACAATTGAGATTAGTTATACTATATAATTTAAAATTGAATAATTAACATCAAAATCAATATACATTAAATTATAATTGAACTCTAAAATTGTAATCTTGATTACCTGAAATATCCGTCTCTTCAAAGGGTCCAGGAGTTCTAGAATATGCCCCTCTCAAAGAACCAACCAAACCATCTTTTGTAATTTCAATCTATATAGGTGAACAAAAACATAAAAGTGATCCAAGTTAGCATACAATTATCAGTAATAGGAACATATAAATACCAAACACAAAATAAAATGAACACATACTTCTTTAGGTTGATCTTTTTCTTTATCTCCTTTAGGTGTTTCGACACCTCCTCCTTGAGGTGCTTCAACACCTACTCCTTCAAGTGTTCCAATACGTATTGCTTTGGGTGTTGTGCCACTTGTCAACAAGGATGTATAGCTCATAATTCCTTGCACATAAAAATGACAAGTACATATGAAACTACCAATCTATGTCGATATATGTATAATCAATATAAGATCTTAAAATTCTTAATTCAATCAAATTTGAGTTCAATTACCTTCCCCTTATCCAACATTACACTTCCATAATCTGGACAAGGCTGCACCTTGCTCGCACAAGGTATTTCCTACAAGAGGAAAATAAGATAAACATATAAGTTATTATATAATTTCATTTTAATGACAATTCAAAGGACAAGAAAGTATATAATAAATAAATGTAAATGAGTGAGTGCAAAAATATATACTATGTGCGTGTCCAGGCCAAATGAAATGGCCCTCAGGGTGCTATCTGTCACTTGTGTTAGCTCCTCCTTGGACATCAACTGTTAAATAGACCATGTAAATAAATATTAGTACATTATACTATCTCTTATTAATATTCATTTAAAAATAAATGCAAGTTATGAATTCACAACTTAAATTTTACCTGTGTCACTATTCCAATGTCCTCCTCTCTAGTAGGAGAGGACTCTGTATGGTGTGCTCCACTCCCCTGGGTCTGATCTATAATTTCCACATCATGGAAGTCATAATCGGAAGTGTCTAAGGGATGCTCAACAGGCTGTATAAGAGGACCCAAGCATATTTGGTGGCACATGGAGCAAGGATGTGGTACACAAATATGTGGACCTGACGAGGATGATGCAGCAGCACTCGAGCCATCACCAACATCACCAGAATGTGGTTGAGCTACTACAAAAGCATGCGAAACCAAAAGACCACTCAAAGAGTGAATAGCGTGGATAGTCTGTGTGGCCGCATCCTGCATAATATATGGATGGTATACTGGAGGTGGCGGAGGAAGGCGAGGGAGGGGAACATATGGGCGGGGTATTACTCTAACTGCCCCTGCTCTATCCTGGGACATACCTCCACCAACGCCCTGGAAGGGTCTAATGTCAAAGTAATTGACATGATGCCCTAACACAAACTCAGCATATAATTTTTTTATAAAGTAAAATGGTATATCACAATTGTTGTTCGGTGGTTTCAAAAAAACCATACACCAATGATCCCAAAAGTTTCCTACAATGTCTCTATGAGTGCACCATTTTATAGAAAGTTTTGTTTTATTAACATTAACTGGCAAACCAGTGCAGGGGTTACCAAATAAAGAGGCTATTTGGGCTTTGGTTATTCCAAGATCTTTCACATCAGCATAGGACAATCCACATGCATAATATTCTCTCATGTCTTCTCGCCACGAATGAAAGGCATTATGTTGTGAGGAGAGGGTTTCTATGTTTTTAATTATTTCTTTCATTGTGTTTGATATCGAAGATAATCGAGGGACTCTCGTATAAACTTCAGAAATGCCCCTTAATTGTTGTAATTTTTCAGAAATTAATTCTTGAATTGATGGCTCTGGAGGTGGTGGAGGTGGTGGAGGTGGAGGAGGTGGAGGTGGAGGAGGCGGAGTTGGTGGAATTGGTGCATTTTCATTATTAGCAGCCATAATACCTGATTAAATATAAAAACAAATCAATCTAATTAAAATTAGATAATATAAATGAAAATATTATAAAAATATCCTAGTTTTTTAAAAAAATCTAACAAAAACCCTAGTTTTTAACAAAAATCTATAAAATTCTCTAATTTTTAATCCAAATACATTAAAAACACTATTTTTAAGTCAAAATCCATTGCAAACATTCAATTTTCATCAAAATCCATGCTAAACTCAAATTTTTCATAAAAAATCTGTCAAAAAACCCTATTTTGAAAAAAATCAACTAAAATTAAACAAATCTAATAGAAAATTTGATTAGAGCAAATAAAAAATCAAGAATCTAACCTTTTGAAGATGGATTTGCACCAAATCAGATATCTTTATAGTTGAAAATGAGGATGGATGGGTGGGAGGTATTTCATTAGAATTAGATTGGATGGATGAATGGTTACTAGGTAAAGTTTTATGGTACTTAGAAAGTTGAAGAGCCATAGCATGACATCTTTATTTCCTCTCATTTGCACTTCTATTTCTTCTTTTAAATTTTTTTTGACTTGTGATGGGGTAATCGAGTTGTTCCCCAATGTTGGTATCTTTTCTTATTTTTAAGAAGGAACTAAGGGGACCACTATTGGTTTGTAGATCACTAAATTCTTATTTTTTGTTCTAAAGACTTGTTTTTATTTCAAAGGCACAAATTTAGTTACATGGTTATCTCTTGGTCTTTTATAGGATGGTAGAGTTGGAAACACACCATACATGCCAAGTGGTCAAGGGAGGATACCCAACTTAGACTAGGGTTCATCCACTACCTGTGGGGTAGGAGGAACAACCATCAAAGTCACTAGAGGTTGAGGAGTCTTAGGGAGGATATTACTACTTGGAATAAATCAACTATACACTTTTCTTTAAACTTTTGATATGACATGAATAAAAATTCCTCATGAGGCTTTATAGGTTTGACTACTTGAGGCCAAAAGTAATCTAGCAAAAAATTCCATGAAAGGTCAAAGGCTTAAACCCACTATAATAAATAGTACGTATTTTTCCTTCAAATAGGAATTTCACAAATTTGTGAATAACCAATGGGACTACATTCATGGAGCTTAGCCATGTATGACCTAACTTCATATAGAACTAGTCCAACATTGAAATTATGGTAAAGGAAACACCCAACTATTTAGGTCCAACCTTTACTGGGAGAGTTATCAAACCAATTATAGGGAAGCCATAACCATCATGAGCTTTTAATCATGCTTTTGATTGTTCATAATCATCTGTATAAAGTTCATGTACATACAATAACTCTTTTTTGATCATATTCACTATGTACATGGGATCAATGAGTATTCCCCTTTTCGGGTTTCTGCAAACTTGATATAAAGAAGACCATCGAGTGTAGTTATAGAAGAATCAATATATGTAAAAGAAATGTCAAACAAAATATTGGTTTTTCCTTTATGATTTTGAATATTAATAATGTTTATAAAGATGGAAAAATCATTATCATCTTCTTCATTATCATTGTATTAAACAAAGTTTGTTGAATGAATTGGCAATGGGCTTGTAAATATTTGTAAGTATTGATTAGGTGAAAAAACCAATTTATTTCCTTTGTCATTAATAGGTCATCCAACTGGATTTGATTAGAATGAGGTCTTGCACTTGGTTATAAATATGCTCTTGCACTTGGTTATAAATATGCTTACATCCTTCCATATCATGTCGAGGTGTACGATGATATTGAAAAAATGTTTTTGCATTAAAGTTTGGTGGTAAAGGTTTAATTGTTTGAATATGACTAATTGGAGGAAGTTGAATCATATTCTTGTTTAACAATTGCAACATGATCACATGGAGAGAATCAAACAATTATGAAAATTTCCTATCTCATGGCCTAAATTTATATCTAGAGTTATGTTTACAGTAGTTACTTCTGTCTCAATATTATTAGCAGTTTGACATGAATGTTTATCAAGTAATGATTTTTTTTTTTCTTTTTAAATGATTGATAGTTGTTTTGAGGCATGACTTATATGATTGACCAATAGGAGCCTATGAAGGGGTACCTTCATACCAACTAATCGATATTCGATAATCATGAAGGGTTATACAAAAACGTGTTAAGGATGGATATTTCATTAGCAATTTCTTATCTTGAATATTAGGTTGTAAGTTACCTATAAACACCCTTTGAATGTCAACATCTTGAAGACTATAGGAGAATTTAAAATAAAGGGATTAGTATCATTTCATAAATTTTTTATTTTCTCTTTAGGTCCTTGATTACAATGAACTAAATTTGTTAATGTAACTTGAGGACTGATGTTCACTTGAAAGTGTTGGAGGAAATCACTAATGAGTTGTGTAAAGGAGGTAATTGATTTGTTTGACAATGAACAAAACCAATCCAAGGCCATATCTTTCAATGATCTAGAAAAGAGTTTCACTATGAGTGAATCTTCAAAAATAAAGTCTCTACACAAGGTAGTAAAAACTAACAAATGGTTATTAGGATATTTTTTACCATTGTACTTTCCAAAGCGAGGTATTTCAATGTTTTGTAGTATAGGTGTATTTAAAATGGTGAACATTAATGAGCTATGTGTAAGGCATTTTGGATGTTTACTATTGGTTTGATTTTGGTTTAAGTTTGAAATTTGTTGTTGTAATAATGTCATGCTTTAAAAAAGTTGATTTATCACAAGATCATTGGGGCACATGTTGTGAGAGTTTTTCAAGTATGGTGAACTAGTATGGAGGAATGGTGGGATATTATATTTCATGTTTAGGAGGGGTGATGAATATGGAGGTGTTATAGGTGAAGGGACAAAACTATTATAATTTCCACTAGAAATTCCTAAGCTTGAGTTTAAACCATTGTTATATTCCATCATTGATGCTATGACTGGAGGTGTAAAGTTGGGAATAGAAGGCATTATTGTGGGAGAGGAAACTTATTTTCCAAAAGGATTTTGAGCATTAGTCAAAAATTTCGTGAAACTAGCTACCGAAGGAATATTAGAATCTACTATATTAGCTAGGCTACGTAACACTTCTATCCCTTCCTAATCATTTACCAACTTCCCAATGCTATCCAAAAGAGGGATTGCTTCTCCATCCAAAGGTTCAATGCTTAAGAATTGTTGAATTCATTGTAGGTCTTTATCCAATTATTCTAGATTATCATTGGGGACCTTAGAAATAACATATGCCAAGTCCACATAAATGTTAGGTTACAAAAAAGACATGGGTAATGTAGGACTAGGGAGGGAATATAAGATGGATTGGGTAGACATAATACGTTGAGTGAAAGAGTTATAAGAATCAAGCTCAACATTGGCTATGATTGCAACATAGGAAGCCATAAGTCTACAACTACATCTCACGTGGGTATTAGTGAAGTGACACAAGGTCATGAAGCTCATAAATTTTCTACAAGATTCAAAACAATTTAATGCTCATACAATGAAGGGAAAACACAAAATAGTCACAAAAACTAAAATAATTTGCACACACAAAACCCAAAACAACATAAGAATCATAGAGATAGAACTATGATCCAAATCTTTGTCAAAACTGATTGGACAGGGAATTGGCACCCTAGACTGATGAGGTTGATTTTTGTTAAATTTAAAATCTAAAAATGAGATATAGTATCTGAGGATCCTAATTGAAGATGTTTAGGTCTGCCAATAGGAATACTTTTAGAAATGCACAAAATTTTAATTTTATATACATGCAGCCATAATGCCTGATTAAATATAAAAACAAATCAATCTAATTAAAATCAGACAATATAAATGAAAATATTATAAAAATACCCTAGTTTTTTTAAAAAATCCAACAAAAACCCTAGTTTTTAACAAAAATCTATAAAATTCTCTAATTTTTAATCCAAATACATAAAAAACACTATTTTTAAGTCAAAATCCATTGCAAACATTCAATTTTCATCAAAATCCATGCTATACTCAATTTTTTCATAAAAAATCTATCAAAAAACCCTATTTTGAAAAAAATAAGCTAAAATTAAACAAATCTAATTGAAAATTTGATTAGAGCAAATAAAAAATCAAGAATCTAACCTTTTGAAGATGGATTTGCACCAAATCGGATATCTAATTTGTGGAATCAACTTTCCACTGTGCGCCTGCCGCGGTTAAGCAAATGTCGAATGAAAATGAGTTTTACTCAGGCCGAAATAGAAGTATATATATGTGTCTAAAATCGGATGTCCGATTTGGATCAGATATCTGATTTTGAAATCTAGGTTTGGGCTTTGCTTCGGTAGTCACCTGAGCCACATAAAGTCAACTCGACATTTTCACATTTTTGAGTCGTAGAAACACGCATTTTTTTCTCCATTGCCACTTTTTGGCATACCATGATCCTGCACATGCCCACTTGCCTATCAGCTAGTTAGTATTCCATTTCCAGTTGGTACTAAGTTGAGCATAGATATGTGTCCTAATTTTGATGATGATTTTGTGGATATGTCTAAGGTTTCTTATGCTAGTGTCATTGGTAGTTTGATGCATGCAATGAATTGCATTAGGCTAGATATAACCCAAGCAATGGTAGTTCTAAGTAGATTTATGTCTAACCCTGGTAGAGAGAATTGGAATTTTGTTAAGAGGGTGTTTAGATATTTGTGTGGTACTTTGATTACTATTTGGTTTATCATGGTACCGATGATGTGGTCAAGTCATTGGATATTAAGGGGTTTGTTGATATAGATTGGGCAAGTGACTAGGATAGTTGAAGGTCCACTAATAGCTATGTATTTACTTTTTTTAGAGGTGCGGTGAGTTGGATGAGTAAGAGGTAGTCTACATTTGCATTATCCTCCATTAAAACAAAGTATATGGATGTTACTCGTGCCTCTAAGGAGACAATATGGTTACAAAGACTTGGTAATGATATTGGTTTTTATTGTAGGACAATGAGGATTGGATGTGACAGCCAAAGTGCTATCTTTTTGACCAAAAATCCTATGTATCATGCTCATACTAAGCATGTTGATGTTCAATATCACTTTGTGTCAGAAATGGTTGAGAATGGTAAAGTCTTGATTAAAAAGGTTGACACTTTGGATAATGTTGCAAATTCCCTTACGAAGCCAATGACCATTGATAAGTTCTCTTGGTTAAGGAAGGCCATGGGCCTTGATCACTATAATTGATTTTATTATTTATATTTCTTAGATGTAATTATAATGTATAATGTCAAGTGGGAGAATGTTAGGATAAGGTGACATTAACCTTGTAATGCTATGGCATTTATATGTCTCCACATTCCTTGGAATGTGTTCTAGGGGACATGAAAGAAAATCATTAAATTTTGGCATATGTTGTAATTATATTTTAAAGAGAGGATTTAATTTCGGTGAAGGTTACACATAAAAAATGGATAAGGAATCTTTCCTAGGTTTCCACTTTGGGAGTTGAAAGGTATTGTATGGGGCACCCAAGATTGGAGAAGAAAAGGTGTCAGTTGGTGTTCCATTGGGGAGTGGATAGGTCATCAGAGCATCCAAAAAGTTCAAAGTTGGATAGGCTATGGGCTAGGTGCCCATGTTGGAGCCTTGTAATTTTCATTTAATATTTTATCAAGTATTTTGCCTATCCAAGAAGGGGGCAAGGGTTTTTGTAGGTGGTTTTGTACCTCTTTTTTGGTTTACCATTCATGGTTTTACCTCCCACAAGTTTCATAAATTGGAGCCATGAGATGGTAGTTTCATGTTGAGTTCTTGTAGGTAATTGGGTGTTGTTGGGTTTATTAGAGATCGGTAGTGAGGTGTATTATTGTGTACTCTGATTCGAAGATTAATAATATACTTTCCCTCTTTTCTCGTGTGGAGTTTTTTCTCAAAAGGGTTTCTCCACATAAATCTAGTTTCACATTTTGTTTGCTATTTTTTTATATTGTGGTGTATGTTGTAATCACATGTTTACATTTGATTTGGCAATCTAATTTTCAAGTCTGAATTCACTTGCATAAGTTCATATTGTAGCTTTCCTTCACCTTGTTTTCAACAAAAATGTGAGTTTGTTAGAACTTTAGCTCAAAGTATAATTTAAGTAGTTGATCATCATATATTAGATGATGAAAAATATTTATAAAAAATATGTTGGTGTAAATAAAGTCTTGTACCTAGTTCATTCATTACTAGGGGACTTATTTACACATGTTAAGTTTACTTAGGAAGGAATCTTTCTAGAAGGTGTTAGTTGTCATTAGTTGTTATCTTATCTTTTGACAACTACTACATGTGAACCTAGGTAAGTGTGATTAGTTGTCTCATGTCATATGATTAAGACACTTGTCAAAATCCTATGACATCTTGCATCCCACCTTGGCTATATAACCAAGGGATCTCTCTCATTATACATCATCTCATATCATTGAATCATATTGATAAGAATATAGTTTATTTTTGCCACAATCTATTCTCTCTCTTTGTGCTCTCCATTTGGTCTCAAGATCTTGGTAGCCATAGCCAATTCTAACAAAATATATATTTTTATACTTGCATAAATGTTGCCATTAACAAATACTATCGTTAATGTTATTAAAACATTTTATTTTATTTCACTATAATTTTTTTGCACGTATGACATAAGGTATTTTAATATTAATGATAATGCTCATGTCAAAACTTTTATGCTGGCAGTGTTAGATTTTTTTTGAAAAATACACCTTAAGCCATTGATCGATGTTCATTGGATGGTATAGAATTTGTCAATTCAATCTTTATCAAGCTAATTTTTTTCCAAATGAATTAATCTTTATCATTTAGTGTTAGGATATTTTCACCAGGCACATTTTGAATTTTCTTAAATTGTTAGATAGTTCACTTGATATTTTTTTTTTCTAAATTGAAATGTTAATTCACCAACTAAATTATCTTATTTTTTGAATAATGTATAATTCACTAGAAAAAAACAACATTGTTGGCAAATATGTACAAATTCACCATATGAATTATTTCCCCCCAAATAAGCATCCATTTGCAACAAAAAAATAATGCACTAGGCTAGGATTTGTAATACTTAATAATTTTTAGGAGGGTTTCTTAAATTTTATCATTAATTTATATCAACTTTCAAATTGTTGGTTTCAACTTGCCTAAATGTTCTTTGCCCTAGCTTAAAAGCTTGTTTGTGGTTCTTGCTAGTTTGCATATGGTAGGGGTAATTACTTTCATCTCAAGCCATTATGTGGTGCTTCCTAAGAAAATAGAGGTAGCTAGTGCTAATGGAGCTAGTCTAGCTATTAGGGAACCTCTTATCTATATAGCTATGCCAATTGCTAAACTATGACACTAATTCAATAATTGGCTAAAAGATTGAGAACAACACTTTCAAACATGTAGATGCCCTAGATGCCTATGCAATGTAGATTCTCTTATCATGCATGTGAGTAGTAATGATAAATCTAGTATGCAAGAGACCTAGGTGATATTAGATTTAACATGAGATAGTAGATGCCCACAAAATGATCTAGGATGACCCCTTTAAATACAACACCAAGAATCACAAACAAAACTTTTCTTATATAGAGTCAATATAGAATAGTCATAATAATAAGTCAAATTGGCCTAAATTAGAATTTGAATTTTAAAGAAGAGGTTATATTCACAATTGCAACAATGATCAAGTTGTAAACCAAAAAAAAAAAAAAACAATGATCAAGTTGTAGATTTGGCTTGAAGTAGGAAAGGGGTAAAATTGAGGATTAGGGTCAATCCTTGGGAAATAGTGCTAGAGAAATTGATAAGGCTATGTGTCCACTCTTAACTTAAAACATGTCATTTGTATGCTTGCTATTGTATAAAAGTCACTCAAATTGAAGTGGGCTCAAAACAAAAGGGAAAAGGGCACAAGAATGCAATTTTCACCATCACACTTCTTAGCCTTTGAATGAAAATGTTAAATCTATAAATCTACATTCTTTAAACTCTGACTAAAAAATGACTTAAAAAATCTATTATTTTGTTCTAGTTGCCAATATCCCTTAAAATATTATGGTAATAACCAACACCCAAACAAGAATATTGGACTTTAGGAGAATCTATCCTTTTTAGATAAACTAACAACACTAAGAAACCCTTCAGAACTTCATAACATTTACAATCGCAACAATGATCAAGTTGTAGATTTTGCTTGAAGTAGGAAATGGGTAAAATTGAGGATTAGTGTCAATCCTCGAGAAATAATGCATATATGAATTGATAAGGCTTGGGCTACGTGTCCACTCTTAGTAGAAAACATGCCATTTGTATGCTTGCTATTGCATAGAAGTCACTCAAATTGAAACGGGCTCAAAGTATAAGGAAAAAGGGCATAAGTATATAATTTTCACCATCACATGTCTTAGCTTTTGAATGAAAATGTTAAATCTATAAATTTACATTCTTTGAACTCTAACAAAAAAAATGATTTAGAAAATCTATTATTTTGATCTAGATGCCAATATCTCGTAAACTATTTTGATTATAACCAACACCCTAACAAGAATACTAAATCTTAAGAGAATCTATTCCTTTCAAATAAACTAACACCACTGAGAACCCTTCAAAACTTGACTTCACAATTTTCAAAATCATGTTCTTCATAACACTTACACTTAAAAAAAACTAAAAAAAACAATAAATGACCATGAATTTACTATATAATTAATTACTTAGAAGTAAGATGAATTCTTATATAACAGTTGAGACAAAAGATGCCTTTTGAGTTAATAATGTACTCCCTCATATAACATTTCATATATAAAAACAAAAGATAACTATATATATATATCCAATTGTTTTTAATTTTAAAAAGAAAAATCAATTCTGTCACTCTTATTCAGAAGATACGTGTAAACAAACAAATACATCTTCCCTATTCCTTTGTCTGTATATCACGTGGCAATAAGAGTGCCTACCTAAACTTAGCCACAAACGGGAACCCAGAGTCATACAATTTGAGCACCTTGACAATAAACACAGAAACAGGGGGAGATACAGTATAGGTAATCATTCTCATGGATCAAGCAAGGCGGCTGACAAACTAACTGGTTAGGCTTTCTGACTGTGCCTGCAGTACCAATGGAGCTGCATCGTATTCGACGACCTTATTCTTGTACTAACAAATTTCCAGATAATTATCAAAATTGTCTCGCTACCCAAAGCTGCAAACCCCTGTTTATTCACAAACCCTTAAATTTTAGAAGAAGAAATGCCTTGAAATCGAAACTTAGCCGTCCAGCAGTTCACTGCACTGCACAGCTGCCGGACTTAGTAAAAGATATTGTGGAGAAGAGCCACTCAAGTTTCGAAAGCATTACTGAAAATCTCGTCAACGGAGGAAAATTAGCTGAGAGATTCCAAGTATTGGAAAGCTCTGCTTCGAATTTCGTGCACAGATTAGGCGTAGAAAATATTGTAAGTAGAGGAAAATTAGGCGAGAAAATTGAGCTATTGGAAGGCTCTGCATCAATTTTAGTGGAGAAAGTGAGATATTTTGTAGAGAATAGTGGAAATATTGCGGAGAGTTTCGGTAGTGTTGAAAATTTAAAATTGGCGGACAATTTTGTATTATTGGAAAGATCCGCTTCCAATTTGCTGCATAAAATGCTAGTTGCTACCAGTAATTTGAATAATAGTGACAGTGTAGTTGAATTGAGCCATTCTGTAGTGAATCTTTTGGAACGGCTCTGGGTTTTGAGTGCTTACTTAGGCTCTCAGTTGGGCAATTTATTGGCAGGGGTAGTAGATGATCCTCAAAAGTTTAATGCTGTATCAGGGCAAATAGGGGCTGCATTGGGTATTTATTCGGGAAAGCTTAGCATGGCCCCTGTTCCAGTAGCCACCACTGCGCTTGCAACTCTTGCTGGTTCTGTTGCTCTAAAGTCTACATTTGATAAAAGGAATGTGGAGGGAGGCAATGCTTTACCACTGCGATACGACCCTGAAGGTGTTGCTGAATACTTTGGAAACAGGCCTCTGGATGTTGTTTCTCGCGTGCTTGAAGTCACATTGGATTGCTTGTATCTTGCAGCTAATCTTGCAATTGATATAGCTACCGGTATGGTTAAGGAGAATGAGAAACAGAGAGCTGCGGAGTTTGTGGAATTGATAACCAGACTTGGACCTACTACAATAAAGGTAGTGGACTTCTTGCTAAATAGTCTAATTTATTTCCTATTTGTGTTTTGTACTTGTTAATTTCCTTTGTTGTCATAACATGTGGAGTTTGATTTTGTTATAAACTGCCAAGACTGCTAACTCTTTCATTTGATTTGATAAAAGTATAACTTATGAGATACTTTATATGGAGTTAACAGTTTAGAACAGTCCATGTGCATGATTTCAGAGGAAGCCGTAGCCTCTATCACTGGATCCTGATGGTTACCAATTTACCAATGCTGATAAATTGTGGGGTATTATCTGTCCCCAGATTCACATTCACCATTGTCGGAACAACATATTTAATGTCTTCTTTGTTTGATAAAACATGTACTGGGGCATATCTAATCTGTAATGTCTATTTTTCATTAATTAGTCACATGTGGACCCTAAGCCCATTCCTTTATTCCCATGATGGGCTGGAGAAATAAATTTATTAAGTTGGTCAAATAATACTTAATTCTTAGCATCTCTGAATATGGGCGTGGTTTTCCAGAAGGGAGGTTTATGGCATTTTCAATTTAATTATGTCAGTTTCTGACGGAGCATTATGAGGGAGTTACAAGTTGACTCTTAAGATGTTATTTTGACAAAGTGGGGTGCTAATGTTGGGGTAGAGTGTTGACTTGAATATCATTTGCTTTTCTGGGAATGAAGTCGCTTATGGGGATATTGGGATTTGAGACCTCCTTTGTGGTATAAATTGAGGCATCTAGCCATTAGAAGACTCCTTTTTCTGATATTTGAGTACTCAGTTGTTGATTTGATGTTGAAAACCATTGAGACTAGAAATCAGAGGATGAATCCCCCTTTGGTTACCAGGGGCAGTTTCATCCAGGGACTGCATTTTTGCTGAAGATATTCTTTTTCTTTTTGGCGAGTTATTTTTTGGACTGAAACAGCTATACATAGCAAACATTGGGTTAGTTTCACAGGATTACGTGTAGTGTTATGTGACTTTTTCCCCAAGAGGAGAAAACTATAAAATAACCCTTTAGAATTAAAAGGGAGATAGAAAAATAAAAGATATTATGAACCTTTGGTTAAAAGAGAGATTAATAAAGAAGATGCATAAAAACTCTTTTTAAAAGGGATAAATAATTATATTTATTAAATAATAATTAAAAGCATCCTTTGTGAAAGGGTGTGATGGTTTGGAAACCACCCCTTAAGGCTTAGACTTGGAAAGGCAATGGAGAACATTCAAGAATAGAGAATATTCAAGGAAGAAGAAAGTGGTTTGGTGAACTATGGGCATTGGAGAAGGGGGCACATAGAGTGTGTCCAACTTGGGGTATAGAGTACATTCGAGATTTCCCTGGCCAGAGCTGTTGTGCATGTTGAGTAGTTATTGTGAAGCATGTTGTATACATGTTGAGCAATTACTTTGGAGCATGTTGTATACATGTTGAGTAATTAATCTAGAGCATGTTGTGTACATGATGAGTAATTAATCTGGAGCATGGTGTGCACTTGTGTTGAGCATTGTTCTGTTGAACCAGCACATATGTAGAGCGCAATAGTGCATTGTGTTCCGAAAGGAATTGTTTCCTCCTAGATTGTTCCATAGCAAGAGCCAATACCGCTGACATCTTCCTAGGGTGAGAGTGGCTTTTCCAAAGTGCTGCTATTCAGATAAGTATTGAAAACTATTGTTGCTATCTAAGTTGTTGGTTCGGGTACGGGTTTAGATACGGGTTCGGGTTCGGGTACGCCGGTACGACAAAATTTCTTTTCCTTGGGTACGGGTACGGGAGTATATATATATTATTAAATTATAAACATAATGCCATAGACTCATAAGCATGTTCAAAATTATAATCATATAATCATAATACCATAATGCCATAGAATATTGAAACAATGAAATACAGTAATACCTCATATAATCATATTCATAATTTGCAAAAATGTAAATAGTAAATAGTAAATACTCAAGTCTTAAAATGTCATTACACATTGAAAATTCAAATTACGATCAAGACAATATTTCAGCTTGGAGACAAAAAAATGGTGCTTTTTGCTCTTTTGAGTTTGCAAAATGAGCCTCATTTGGTCGGCCAAGACAATATAAGGCTTTTTTGGCACTTTTTAGGGTTTTATTTTATGTTTTTAAATTGAGTTTTTTCCTTTTTTAGGGCTAGATGACGTGGGTCTGCCCGGGTCCTTCTAGGTTCTCCACGGGTTCGACTAGGGTTTGCCGTTTGCTACTTGGGTTCTTTGTGGGTCCTTCACAGAAGGGCCCACAGAGAACCTGGGTAGCAAACGGCGAACCCAGGGCGAACCCCCAGAAGGACCATAAAGAACCTCAAACCCATACGCGATTTGGCCGGTATGGGGGGCTAAATTGAAGAACCCGTTAACTTAGGTTGCTATAATATATTGGGATTATTGTCTATATGATTTTGATGTTAATCTGATTGCATTATCTGGATGTGTTATTCAATTTATTATGTTAATTATTTACTTTAGAATCCTTGTCTAATTATTACATATTGTAGTTATTTTATGTTAGTTATTCACATCATTTTAATAACATTACACCTTGTAAATTATTTTAAGTAGAATTTTTTAATCTATAAAATCCATTGCTAATACTTAAACAACTTTAGGAGAAACAGTGACATTACATGTAGGATACTGCATATTGTTGTAGGCTATTTGTAGATGGTTGCATGCTACTGTCTATTGATGTAGCCCACCATATTATTCCAATAAGAATACAACAGCTTCAGTGTGGCAAGTCATTTATAATTTTTTTTGTAGAGGTTGTCATGTTGTTATTAGAGTGAAGATCTTGCCAGCCTAAAGGGTGAAAAAATTGTTGATGTCACTTAGTGAAAGAGAGACAAGATATTTGTGAAGAGAGGGAAAAAAGCTTCAACAAACCCTTACTCCAGCACAAAGCATAAATAAGGGTGAAGAGATGGCAAGAGAAGGTAGGTAAAAGGAAAATTTCTCAATCTTGGAGTCTTAAGAGATGGGCAGCAGCAAATCATTAATATTTTTTCTAGAGCATCCAGACCCCGAGTTCTATTTCCATGACTACTCCTTTTGGTGATGGGGATAGAGCGGAATCTTCTACGACAGGACCAAGTCAAGCATCACAGTTGACAAATTACAATGGTTTTGGGCTACCCAAACTCACTTTTTAGTAGAAACAGGGAGATCAACTAGAAAGAGAGATAATAGATCAGCAGGGTGAAGATTTGGCTGCCCTCCATGTAGAGTATAGAGCATATAGTGAAGAATTTTGAGCTGACCTCTCTTTTCATAAACTTTTTCACTTTGAAGACAAAAAATAAGCCTAAGAATTAGAGGGAGCCCAATCATAACCAAAGTCAAAAGGATCTCTAGCACCGGTTGGCAAGACTCATAGTTCCTTCATTTGATAGGTCCAACAAATGTTTATACTATGCTTGAATCCAAAAGTTAAACACTTCTCTTTGAGTTCGATCTATGAGGAGGTAATCAAATTTCCTACCCATCACTTGGAAGGAGTTGCTCATGAATAGTGGTACCATGTCCTAATCACCCAAGGTTATAGTCTTATCCCTATGTATGAAGAGTTCAGTCAAAGGTTGATCAATAGGTTTGAGAGACAAAATCCTAAAATTCATTTTAGAGTGCTAGCATAGTTGAAACACACTGGTATGGTAGACAACTATGTGGCAAATTTTAAGAGAATTGGCATAATGGTACCTAATGGTTTAGAAAAAAATTCACTTCCCTCTTTATTGAAGGTTTATTTGAGCCCTTCAAGGGTCTAGTTAAGATTTTTGCACCAACATCTCTTCAAGAAGCTATTAAGAGGGCTTTGACACTTGAGCCATCTATACTAAAGAACCAGTTATCACAAAATAACAATTTTCAAAAAGAAGGCTTTAATTCATACCCTTAGAGACCCACATTGTAGCCATTTTTGTGGCCAAAAGATTGGATGATCTTGTTAGAAGTGAATTCAAAAGAAAGAAAAGTTACCTTTCTCCTCCAAAATGTAGTGGGAACTCGGTCATTGATGTCTTGGCAAAGGCCAATGTAATGGTCCTTTCCCGGATGGAATTAATAAATTAATTAATTTAATTATTTAATGTTACCTGGCGGGAAAAAGTGATTTATAAAGGTAATATTAAATGATTAAATTAAATAGAGTTATAAAGTAACATTGGGGAATAATTAAAATGTAATTTAATAAAGTCACTTTATAATATAATAAGTCACTTTATAATAAGGAGTTAATGGGTTTTGGTGGGAAAACCTAAAATGGTAGTATAAAAAGGAATCTTGGGCTCCTTTCTTAATATGCTTGATAATTTTCTCTTATTGGTGAGTTGGTGGTGTTTTTTGAAGCTCTTGGCTCTAGGACGAAAACCCTAGGGTGCAATTGGAGGGATCATCCAGATCTTTCATCGTGTGTGTTATCACAAAATCCGTGAGTCTCCTTTGGAGATGAATTTTCAGGGGCGATTTTAGGGTTTCTCAAGTGATTTTTATTTTATATAGATGCAGTTGCCACGACCTGTGTATTTTTGGCCAGATATATTAGCCATACCATTTCCAGGATATATTC
Organism: Sequoia sempervirens; assembly: GCA_007258455.2. Classification (NCBI taxonomy): domain Eukaryota; kingdom Viridiplantae; phylum Streptophyta; class Pinopsida; order Cupressales; family Cupressaceae; genus Sequoia; species Sequoia sempervirens. The sequence continues at coordinate 125,306 of VDFB02016545.1, read as the reverse complement.
ATGCAATCACAAAGCATTAGTTGTATTTGCAAGGAAGAGTTGGCTTACTATAGGAGGATATTATAGATCATAAAAGACAAGGGAGAATGTCTGAAAGGAATAATTAAATATTGTTTCAGAAGTTCGTGGGTCCAGAATCTCAGGAATACTGCATACTTATTTAGAGGCATAAAGATGAAGCAAATAAGCCACTTTCGTTGAAGTGTTGTTAGTGTTGGGATAGTCTATTAAGCCTATGTTGGAAAAGACAAGGTCAACATAAATAGACAAATTAGAAGAGCCGCTAGAAATAAAAGACAAAATCATGGGAAAGAAGATATATGCCACCAATCGTGACATATTGTTTGAGGATTGGGACCTTCCTGCTTATATGCTGCACTTTTGGAAGGAGTTTATTATGGTAAATGTGTCGTTGGGATGAATAGGACCAAATGTTGACTATTCAGAATTAGGCGATCATATCTTCACATTATTACAGGCTTATTCCAGCTTAGCATGCAATATCAGGGTAATGTATGGAAGGAGTTTCCTATGGTTGATGCCACTCAAAAATGCCAGACGTGATGCTTATTATTATCATATGAATTTGAGGGTCCTAGGTGAACTTATAGTGAGCATCTTTAATGGAAATCACACCTCTTAGAAGTTTACTAGGAGGCATAGGAGTTTTGGGAGGGTGGTCAGAATCGGTCAACAACTACAGTCCATTCTTTATCTATGTGAGAGGTTCTGAGGGACGGGACTGTGAGAGAAATAAACGATTGGGTGTAAGACAGCTATGGCGTGAGGTTGGTATCCATTTCAATGTCTTTTGCAAACCGTTTGAGTCTTTTTCAGGTCTACACGTGTAAACACCCAGGTCTGAGAAATATTTGTATATGCAATATTCAATTTATTGCCTAGAATTGTTTGGCATTAAGTGGTAAATCATTTATTATTACTGCATAATCTGAATATCCAATGTATGAAAACCTGTAAGTTGATTTCTGCTAAGCTAAATTATAAATGGTTGTAGTTTTGTATGTTCCTCTCTGATAATTGTCTCCATCATATGATGGAATAAGGAGAAATCTGTTATTTGTTTGATGAACACATTTGCATTGAAATCTGCAATTCCTTCATGCTATGGAATTTATTAAGTTTGACAAAATGGGACATGTGTCAAACTAAATTTATTGCAAAAATATTGTTCATTCCAAAGAGGGATTTTATAGTGGTATCAGAGCTGGAATTCCTGCCAACCTGTGAAATTTGGGTGCGTAATTTGGTTTCGAAAATTTCTGAGCAATATTGAGTTCACCATCAGTTTGCATGAATCCAAAAGGCAGAGAATACATCACATACAGGCGGAACAAAGATAGGGTTAACATGGGAGACATAAATGAACAGCTGGAGCAAAGCACCATGTCGATTCTAAATGACCTTGCTAGAGGGCAACAACAGGTTGATCAATTTCTCACTCAATTGATGGCTGAATGAAACAATGCTGGTAACAATGGTTTGGGAGGATCAAATGGTCATAACGGTAATGATGGCAACAATGGAAATTATGGTGAATTGAGTGACACTCATGTGTCTATGGCACTATGCATAATAACTCTAGGACAGTGAGTAGGGTGACTCCTAGGCCACTTTTGCCTAATTTCTTAGAAGGGCAGTGTTGGTGTACGTTTTATCATCCACCGAACACTTCAGAATAAAATGTCCAAAGACACTTTATCCTCTCTTGAACAAAATCACCGCGTATGCTAAGATTGTGAGAAGATCATATAGTGATTCCAAGGTTTCTTTTGTCAGGTCTTGACGTGTGGATAAGCTCAATGGGTGTTGTGATATGCTGGTAATACACAAAGGGACTTACGTTAAGGAATTTCTCACAAGTTCGGGACTTAGACGGATTTATCATTAAGTGCTTCCTCTGCTGGGATTTTCAGTTTTGGATCTCAAAAAAAAGGCAAAAAGATAAGGGTTTAGAGGATCTAATCTATGCCTAGGAATTCAAGAGACGGTAAAGATCGGGTGAAATGAGTAACCATGCTTTGTTTCACATCCCTGGGACAACTACACAAAGTGGGTGCAATCTTCGAAGGGTGTGATTATAATTTTCATGTCTCAAATAAGATTGAAGTTAAGCATCCACAATCACAAGCTCAGGCTAACTTTACGCATTGAATGAAAATCATGCATCCAAAGAAAGTATGAGCAATGTTTCACCATAAATCTATACTATCAAATCTTGCATTCACTTAAAAAACATTCAAAGCAAATTCTATTTTAATTGTAATCTAATTGTAATCTATTTCTAATCTATGGTTGAAGAAGTTATGCAACCTCGCAAACCACTTGACAATAAAAGTGATTCAAAGCAAATCATGCATAAGAGCTTTTATTATCGGAAGTAGCAAAACGCAACAATCTCATATACTTTCTTCTCACAAATGAAAATGAGAGTTCACAAGTTTATATATAGTTTTCAAGAGCAAATGAAAGGCCAAAGTTAAACAGCATCAACGGCCAAGATTAAAACAACATCAACCCTAATTAGGGTTTCCCAAATAACCTCAGTAAACAATGAGTGAACAGAGAGTAAAGTGGTGTCTGGAGCTCTCTTCAAGGGAATGTGTCCCTATCCTCCTAAGCAACAGTATGTTCGACGAATCGGGACACTGTGACCCGTGGTAGCACGTTCATCTCGAATTCCAACCCGTCCAAGTACTCAGCGTATCTAGCAAAGGCACTCTCCCATTCCAGCTCTTGCTTCAGGAAGGCATCCCGGATGGACAAAAGGTTTGCCACCTTTGTGAAATCCTACCTCAGAATCGCTGTTGTGGTGGAGAAAAAGATTTCTTGAACTTTGCTCTTCTATCTTTCTAGCTGCATATCATTTTCCCATACAATCTCTATATCAAACACGTTTGCAACTATGAGGTAATCTTTCTCTGGATTTCTCGGATTTGCTCCTCCACTTTGAGTCCATCAGCTTTAGCTTTCTCCAAAACCTCGCTCCTTATTGTCAATGCCCAATACCAATGGTGAAAGTCATAAGCGACACCTACTGCAATTATCTTTCCCTCGATCAATTCCTGCTTTGGGACACCCTTTAGCAGTTTGAGGCATGGAATGAGCCTCTCCTGAATATCCGAGAGGCTGTCCCAAACTTTTGCCATGACACCCAGTCTAGAAAGGAACAAAGAAGTTTGCTCGTAGGCGAGTGTCAATCTCTCCATGAATGAAACCGCTTCTGTGCTTTTATCTGTCATCCATCCCTTGGCTGTGACCATACCCTCTTCAACGTCCTTGGCTGTTTCCTCTGAGGAATTGAGAAGAAGAGGAGCTACTGCATTACCTTGGTTGAGTGGTTGGGTCAGATGCTGAATATACTCCTTCAGGCGCTCGACCTCCTTGTATTCTTTCTTCTTCGCCACTTTCTTTTCCAGTCTCGCCTTGATAGTTGAGATTGAGTTATCCAATTCTTCAACTTCCTGGCCCTTTGTTGTTGGGCCCAGGTCTATAGTGGTAATGGCATACTCATGGGTAGCGATTTCATCTTGAGTTTTGTCAACTGTGGGCACTGCAATCTATACGAAATGACTTCCTGCTTCATCCTTCTAAATCGTGGAAAACTTCTTGGCAAGCTTCTTCACAACAACTTGTTCTAACCTAGCCAAGAAATCTGCAGTGGCATCTTCTTCTTGAGTCTCGATTGGCACCTGTATCTTCATTCTTTCTTTCAACCAGTGAGGGATGGTAGGCTGCTTAATACTGTCCTCCTCCTGAACATTTTCTGCATTTGTAATATGCAAAACTCCTCTAAGAGCGGAAATCATCCCCTCTCGGAATTCATCATTCTGGACGTCCATTTCATTCTCTGAACCTAGTATTTTTGTGCCTGTAGGAGATGGGGGCTCATTGTCATCCAGTTGGATCGGCTCATTGTTATTCTCTGAATTGGAGAAGGTCTCATCATATCAACCAAGGATTCGTCCACAGTGGCCAATAGCTCATCTATGTTTTTGGATGTGGCTAAACGAGATGGATCCACCCTCTGTCTCTTTTGGACAGGCTCTGTGTTTGCAGCCACTTCTTTTCTCTTCTTAGTAATCTCAACCAAATCATCATTGTGGGATGCACTGGCATTGGAGGAGTTTGACTCTGTCTCACTCAGCAAATCATAAGTGAGCGTCATTCTTTTCCATCTCAACTCCTGTGTCTGCTGGTCGACCCAACACTGAGAATACTTAACCATCGGCCTCATTAGCGTAGTCAAATTTGAAAACTCGGGCTTTGACCACTTCACTGCAGGAAGAGGCCAACTCTCGTCGAAGCACGGTTGAACGCTCCATCTTCTTCTAACTGATCAGGCACTTGGCAAAGTTTAGTTGCTCTTATCAAATCCACTGACAGTCTAGACCATAACTTTTTCCTGACTTCATACTCATTAGCAGCATTTGCCCAGAAATCCTCCAGGTTTACTTTGTGTTTGTATCTTTTTCCATCCACAGTCTGAATGTGATTATGAGGGTTGAAGTTAGCCCTAGACCGATAAGTCGTGAATGGATACCGTTGAATTTCCAACCTGGCACTTTCAGCTTCTTGTGCCGATGGATAGGACTTCGTCATGTTCCCAATGAAAAACGGGAAAGTGATAGCTGCCTTCTGCTTTGGATTTTGAATGTTCTGATAAGTCTCCAACTGTCTCAGGACTTCGAGCAAAATCATCCTATTTGTAGGATAGATTGGAAGCATGTAAGGATTTCCAGTGAATCCTTAGATCCTTATATACGTGAACCTTGGAGACTAGATAAACTGGGATCCATATCTACTGATCAAGCTCTTGGCTTCATGGCTCAGCCTCTAATGAGTTCCTCCTTGAAGTATTCTGGTGATATACATGAGGAAAGCATCGTGCGCTCGCTTGAAGTGAGATTTCTCCTTGAGTTGTAGTTGTGGGTAACGGTCATAAGACTTGAGTTCGTTCTCACCATTTCCTACTTTACCTTTGCATAAAAGTCCTGAGTATGTATACGTTTTGGCCAACAAATAGACGACGTAGGAGCTCATGTGAAAAGACTTTGTCTTCTCCAAATTGATCAGTTGCTTGTGAAGATTGTCGCTAATCATCCGGGTCCAATTGAACATCTTCACGCCGGAGGTGATTTTATCAATAAAGTAGTACATCTAGGACTCAAAAGGCGCGCCTTGTGGACTACCGGCTATCCTGTTCAACATCAGAATGATATCTCCATAATCCTCCTTGAAGTCTGTCCAACGCAGCTTCTTGGGCATTTTCTTAGCAGGTGGTCTAGGTTTCTCAAGCCACGATTTATTAATATTTGTGGCACACAACTCAGATTGGCCATCATACAACCTTTTGGCGTCCTCCTTGGTCTTATAGATTGTCCGACGGTGTGTCGGGATGCCAAATGCCTCCTGAATTGCCACTTCACCGAGGTGAGCCAATATCCTTCCGTCTGGTGCAACAATTTGCCTCTCCTGTGCATCATAGTGGATAGCGCATTCTACCATCAATTCGACACATTCCACTGCTGGCGGGAATCCGACTGCTTGGAAGATGCCATTCCTCACCATCCGTCGTGCAATTGGTGTCGGCAATCTATTGTGTCCATATATCCTCTTCTTGAACTCTGTGAAGTCCACGTGCCCAAGATCAGTGTCTGCAATATTTTTCCATTTAGAAATAATCTTTGACTCTCGCTGCAACCCTTTGCTGGCAAACTTCATCGACACTTTTCTTGATGATTCTCTTGGTGTGGTCATCAACCTGCAATAAATAAAAGAATTAACATTAATATGGAGACTTTTAAATTTATTTTGGTGCCTTTATTCGAAGAAAATTTACTTTCAGCTTATTAAAAAGATAAATTTCTGCGAAAAAGCAAGCTGAAAGTAGGCAAACTAGTTTAAAATTTTGCCAGCACTTAGCTAGAATGAATAAGATGGAAAAGAAATGAGAAACTTAGCCAACCAAACTTCAAACCTCAGGAAAAAAAATCCTCTGGCTGCAAATCAAATCCAACTTGAAAGAATTTAATCAAAAAATCAATGGAAGAGGTGTGTCAACTTGTTGAGAAGTTCGATCTTCAGCCAAGAATTATTTTACTTCTCCAAAAAATTACTTCCTTCGGCGCAAAAATTTACTCGTCCCCTGAGAAAATCAACCTTGCCTTGAGAATTCTTGCAAGATTGAGAGAGATTAATTTCTCTTCAGTTGAACTTGTGAAAAATGAGTTGCTAAAACTCATTATATGGCTGAAGAGTTCAATTTGTTTTAGTAATTTCATATTTTTTCTCTTGATTTGGATTTGTTTTCTTCTCTTCATCAAGGCAAGTTTCTATTCTTTTCGAAAAATAACTTCATGGCAAGCTTATCCAGGCGCTACCTTTAGCAAAAATCCTTTGATTTTCTTTGAGTTTCAAATTTTGATTTTTTGCTAAGTGTTTATCTTTATTTTCGAATATTTTGGAAAAAATATTAAATGTCCAATTAAATTAAATTCCATTTTTTCCAAGTTTCAATTCATGGCAAAATTTTATTTACTCATGAATTTTCTCTTTTCCTAATGTAATTCATTTACTTCCATGAATTTTCTTCCAAGTCATCTGTGGCGAATTTCGTTTTTGTCCAAGGCATATTTTTTCCCAAGTGTCGGAATAATTTAGCCAAAGTATTAAACTTTAGACTCTTAATTTTTTTCCAACCCATTCAATTTTTGGCCACTTTAATTTTCCCTTGGCTTAAATATTTATTCTCCAAGTTATTTCAATTTGTCCTCTGGCCAAGGCAAACTTTATATTTATGCCATGTTTTATTTCTCCCTTAGCCAACAAACATTATGCCAAATTTTTATTTTTCTTGTGCCATGGCGAACTTTAAATTGTGCTAGGCATATTTTTCAATGCCAAAATCAAACTTTTACTCATGCTTGGCTTTATTTCCCTAGGCAAAGTCGAACTTTCTTGCCTTCATTCCAAGGTCTTGGCATTTTGCCCATGGTGGAGGCGTCAGATACTTAGTCAATTTTTATGAATATTTTCCTCCCAAGGTAACATTACATAGGCAAGATGTTTATACTTAGCCAAATTTTCGATTTTCTTCCTTCTTGCAAGCTAGGCGGACTTTACCCACTTCTTTCCACTATCTCATGGTCTAGGCGGACTTTCAAGGTTTTATGCCATCTCCCCTCAAGTCATGGGCGGGCTTTGAGAATATTTTTCCTAAGGCAAGGACGGACATGGCCTATGCTTGGACATCCTTCCTTTCTCATTTGGGCGGACTTTCTTCTAGCCAAGACATGGCATGGTGGACTTTCAAAACTTTATGCCATTATTCCTTTACTTGTGAGGGGCGGACTTCAACTTGACTTTGCCATAGCAAGGGCGGACTTTCAATTAGTCTTGCCATTCCTTCCAAATGCTGGGGCAGACTTCCAAAAGGTCTTGCCATTGATGGGGTGAACTTTGAAGCTTCCATGCCATTCTCATTGCCATTTTCTTCTTCAGACTTAGGCAAATTTACTTCATGGATTTCATGCTTTTGGGTTGATTTTTCATTGATTTTCTCATTCTGGAGGTCTGACTTTCATGATTTTTCAATTGATTTTTCCAAAATTTTCATTGCTTTTGTATGCTTTTCTTGATTTTTCATTTTTTTTGGCTTGATTTTGCTTGATTTTCACATCTGGTGGCTTGATTTTGATTCTAAAAATAGAAACATTGACTCCTTGACCAGGGTTGACTTTCTAAAAATAGAAAAAGCAAAATCCCTAAAAAATAGGGATCCCAGATTGGTCCAAAAATGCCAAAAATGAAAAAGCAAAAAGCAAAAAAGGAGATTCCCTAAAAAGTAGGAAGTGTCAAAATTGACTCAAAGGCGATCCTCGTTTTCGAACCTTCTGAGCACTTCTGTGATGTTTAGGCATTGATTCGGGCTTGGATTCTCCAGTTGGCTTGGGTGACTACTCAAAACTCTGACTTGAAACTCCCAAAACAGTGACCTTATGAAACCGTCGTGCGAAGGAAAAACCCTAAAAACTAGCAAACTACTGGGGGTCCCCATTTGTAATGGGGCAATGTGTGAAAAGGTCACAACAGGCAGCAAGCTGGAAACCAGGGGCAGAAAGGGCAAGGTGAAGGATTTAGTGACTATTTGAGGGAGTACTAAACTCTAGGTGATGAATTTCATGCAGCAATGTCCTTATAGGAGTTTTGCACCATCAAGTATTGGAATAGGCCAAGGGATAACAATAGGGGTCCACAAAACTAGGATCTTCAACGGAAAGTCGAGAAGTTGTCTCCACCCTCCTTTGATGGTTCCAACAAATGCAATGCTAGGGTCTGGGTGCAAAAGCTGGATACCTATTTCCAACTCAGCCCTATGTTAGATGCTGAGGCCATCAAGTTTGTTACATTGCATTTAGATGGAGAGGCCCACGAATGGTGGTACCACGGGTTGGTTACACTAGGGCATGTCAGTATTACTTCGTACCTAGATTTCACACAGAGGCTTATCGATTGATTCGATAAGGACTTGGAGCTACACTTCAGGGAGCTAGCATAGCTCAAGCAAGTTAAGACAGTGGATGCTTATAGTTTAGCATTCTAGAGACTCTCAGTTATGGTGATCAATATCTCAAAGCGCAGGTTAGCTGTCCTTTTCATTGCAAGATTGTCCAAGCCACTTTGTGGTTGGATTAAGGCCTTCAAACTTGAGACTCTACAAGATGCCATCCAGTTGGCACTTGATCTTGAGACTGCCCAACCTACACTTATTTCCCAAAAGAGAAATCCCAAGGATAACAAACCAAAATCCAAGTCAGAGGGGAAAAAATTCGATCAGCCTAAGCCCACATGACTAAATATGGACTTTGAGACGAGACGAGAGTTGCATAGGAAAAGGTTATGATTTACGTGCAAGGAATCATGGGAACTTAGTCATAGGTGCCTTGACAAAGGCAAAGTGCATTACATAGAGGTCATCTCCTATATTGTGTAATGTCCCCTTATTAGAGACATAAAATGCACAAGTTAAAATCAAGAAATTTATTTACCACCACCTAATTTTGCACATGCAAAATCATTTTAAGGATAAGGCAGATGCATTATGAGCTAGTGCATAAACACATCATAAACTGATGACTTATTACTCTCGATCGGAATAGATCTTTGCCTTAGCTCTTCTTTCCTAACCTCATTGGAGGAGGGACGCCTTACAATGCAAAGGGCGCATGACCAATCTCCAAGTGGATTCCCTCAAGTCTTATTACCATCTTGGGACATCAACATGGGATCGACTTACCAGCCTTTCCCTCCATAACCATCCTCTCCCTATTGAGTGTTAGCGAAAGGGAGTTTGAGCCCGAAGTCTATTCTTCAAGGTAATGTCAAGATAGCTCGTTAAGACACAACAATTGCTGCAAGCATCATTATTACATAATCATATATAGTAAATATTATTCTATATAAAGATCTAATATATAATTATCCCTAATTGATTGACAATACTCACCTTTGCATGAACATGCATATCATCTATATTTATATGTATTTATTATATATATATATATATATATAATAGCAAAATACACAATTGTATTAAATAATCATGATGAAGCTTATTAAGACAGTAACAAATATAAATAACAAAATATGTGTATATTTATATTCACAGATAATAACCCTAATAAACATACTACAAAAATAATTAATTTTGATCATAATATATATATACCAATATAATTTCAGACCTTAATTATGCTAGAGTCTACCACAAAAATAACAAATATAAATATCAAACATATACCAGCATAAAATGATTATAATGAACTTACTCTATTGCTGCTTATTCCTTGTGATCATATTTTCAGATAATCTTTTATTAGAATGATACTTATTTCCAGGATATATTCCTCTCAACCCATCAATCATTTTCTTCTTTTAAATCTGAATATTATATTCATGTATCTGTTGCTATTACCTGAAATCCCCTGCTTCCCCCTCATTCTTCCTCCTTAAATGTTATTTATACCTTCCCCTTTAGATGAGGAGGCACGTCTCTTTGCAAGATTGTATCTTTTTTTGAAGGGACGCAAATGATCGCTGAGAATTCATTTTAATATATTAGTTATGGGATCGCTGCCTTTTTTCTATCTTAATCGTTGTCTTTTAGTGAAGGAAACGTTGCCTAATTATAATCGCTGGGATATATGTTAAACTACTGTCTTGATATTCATCGCTGCCTTTCTACCTTTATTAGGAATTTTGTCTTATTCACAGATCAGCACCCCTTTGTCTTATTCATAGGGATCAATCGCTGCTTTAAAGATTTTGTTAGGAATCACTGCATTAGGGATAATTTGTACTTTTAGGATTGCTGTAGTATAATCTATTCAAATATTTATTGTTTGATATATATATATATATATATATATATTAATATTATTTTATATCGTTTTTCTTGTGAATATTATTTTGTTATTATGATTTAATATTAATCATTGCATTCCATATGACAGTTGAGATTTAGATGGCTATCTTTTATATTGATATTTATTATGTATTTCCCATTAATATTTATATTGATTATAATTTTGGGTAATGATAATATTAAATAATCATTTATAATTATAATAATGTTTGAATAATAATAGTATCATAAAATTGTTTATATATATTTTAATATTTGTAATATTATATTATAATGATTGTGCATATAATAATTATGTTTATTATTTTTATATTAGTTTTCTCTTTTATATATTATAATGATATTCAATATTCATTTTGTTTTTATCAATTTATATTCATAATAATATTATTTTGATAATTATAATTTAATAATATTTCACTTGTAATTATTTGGTGTTACAACTTCGGGGACATGACATATTGACACCAGCTTAGAGAGTTATCATGAGGAGCCGCCTTGCGTGCATGATGATGTTAGTACTAGAGGTGTCATGCATGGTACTATTTCCGCCTTATTCGGAGTTCCTAAGTACTTCCCCTTCAGAGTGAGAGGAGTTCTAAGTGAATAGGGGGTTACCTGTTTGGTTGATAGTGGGGCAACTCATAATTTCATCAATGGGAGTTTAGTGGTGAAGAGAGGATTGTAGACTAGGAACTTCCCAAGATTTAGCGTCATGACGACTAATGGTTCCGAAATGAGTTGCACCAGTCTAGTTTCACAATTGAGCATTCGGTTGAGTGACTATGTAGTCACTGATGATTTCTATGTGATTGAAATTGGTGAGTTTGATGTTGTTCTAGGAATTTAGTGGTTGCATTCGCTTGGCAAATATAGCTAGGATTTTCAGGTGATGGAGTTGGAATTTAAATCAGTTGGGAAGAAGATAGTGTTGAAAGCATTATTTGATGATGCGCCAGAAGTGGATTCAACTAAGTGTGGAATAGCTTTGGGAGTACAAAATGATTTCTTTCTTGAGCCAATTGTTCTTCCCATTTTAATCTAGCAGGTGGGAGAGTTTTCAGATTTAGGTCCAGGTTTATTGTTGCACACAAGGTTGTGCGGTGGCTGTTCGGGACGATGAGCACAAAAATTGCAGATTTGGGGTGGCTAATTGAAGCTAATTGTCTAGATTGGTGTGAGAAAATGGTTGCTTAAGAGTGTGGAGTCTAGATGATAATGCTTCACAAATCGTGGATCCATGGATTCACACGATGATCAGATTACTCTACAGGGTGTTGCAGGAGGTAGGAATTGCAAATATTGATTGCATCAATGTAGTGTGTTAGAAGCAGGGTGAAGGATTTTGTAGGTTTATTGGGATCTTGGTATTGGGCCATTGGATATAGGGGCAAATTGCTTGAGGACAAACAATCTTGGGAAAGGAGGACTATAATGTCTCTTTTTGGATGGAATTAATAAATAAATAAATTTAATTATTTAATGTTACTAGGCAGGAAAAAGTGATTTATAAAGGTGATATTAAATGATTAAATTAAAGAGTTATAAAGTGACATTGGGGAATAATCAAAAGGTAATTTAATAAAGTCTCTTTATAATATAATAAGTCACTTTATAATGATTTAATGGGTTTTGGCGGAAAACCTAAAATGGTCTTGGGCTCATTTCTCAATATGCTCGATAATTTTCTCTTATTGGTGATTTGATTGAGTTTTTCGAAGCTCTTAGCTCTGGGACGAAAACCCTAGGGCGCAGTTGTAGGGATCATCTAGATCTTTCACCGTGTACGTTATCGTAAAATTTGTGAGTCTCGTTTGGAGATGAATTTTTAGGAACGATTTTGGGGTTTCTTAGGTGATATTTTATATAGATGCAGTTGCCTCAGCCTGTGTATTTTTGGCTAGGTATATTAGCCCGACCATTTCCAGGATATATTCATGCAATTGCAGAGCATTAGGTGTATTTGCAGGGAAGAGTCGACTTACTACAAGAGGATATTATAGATCATAAAAGACAAGGGAGAATGTCTGAAAGGAATAATTAAATGTGGTTTTAGAAGTTCATGGGTCCCAAAATCTCAGAAATACTGCAGACTTATTTAGAGGCACAAAGACAAAGCAAATAAGCCAATTTCGTTGAAGTGCTCTTAGTGTTGGGATAGTTTATTAAGCCTACGCTGGAAAATACAAGGTTAGCAAAAATAGACAAAATAGAAGAGCCGCTAGAAATAAGAAGAAAAAATCATGGGAAACAAGATATATGCCACCAATTGTGCCATATTGTTTGAGGATCGGGACCTTCCTGCTTGTTTTCCGCACTTCTGGAAGGAATTTTTTTATGGTAAATTTGCCGTTGGGATGAATAGGACCAAACGTTGACTATTCAAACTCAGGCAATCATATCTTCACATTATTACAGGCTTATTCTAACTTAGCATGCAAAAATCGGGGTGGTGTATGGAAGGAGTTTCCTATGGTTGATGCCACTCAAAAATGCCAGACGTGATCCTTATTATGATCATATGAATTTGGGGGTCCCAGGCGAAATTATAGTGAGCACCTTTAATGGAAATCACACCTCTTAGAAGTTGACTAGGAGGCACAGGAGTTTTGGGAGGGTCAACATTGGTCAATAACTACAGTACATTCTTTATTTGCATGAGAGGTTCTGAGGGACAAGACTGCTAGAGAAAGAAGCGATTGGGTGTAAGACAGCTATGGCGTGAAGTAGGCATGCATTTAAATGCCTTTTTCAAACCATTTTGAGTCTTTTTCTGGTCCAGACATGTAAACACCCACGTCTGAGGAATATTTGTATATGCAATTTTCAATTTGCTGCCTAGAATTGTTTGGCATTAAGTGGTAAATCATTTATTGTTACTGCATAATCTAAATATCCAATGTATGAAAACCTGTAAGTTGATTTCTGTTCAGCTGAACTTTAACTGGTTGTAGTTCTGTATGTTCCTCTTTGATATTGTCTCAGTCATATGATGGAATAAGAAGGAGAAATTTGTTATTTGTTTGATGAACACATTTGCATTGAAATCTGCAATTCATTCACGCGATGGAATTTATTAAGTTTGACAAAATGGGACATGTGTCAAACTAAAATTATCACAAAAGTATCGTTCATTCCAAAGGGGGATTTTACAGCCAAGTCCATAATATTGAGACAGTCTCTGATGATGAGTTAGAGCATGAAGAACTTGAACGATAGCAAGTTGCAGAGGTAGACCTTTGAGCATGAAATAGAGAATTTGGATGTGGGCATAGAGACAAGCAATGGTACACTTGCAACCCTTTTAGGGCACCTTGATATCATCGATTTAGGGTTTGTGGAGTGCTATTCGAACAGTGGATCACAATACTTATTGACAGTGGGGCTATCCACAATTTCATTAGTGAAAGCTTGTTTGTTAAGAGAGGATTGGTTGAAGATATCACTAGATTCAATGTTATTATTGTCAACACATTCATTATTTCATGCACCAAGATAATATGACAACTCAAAATTAACATTTGGTGATCATAAGGCGATTTTCATGTTGCGGGATTGGGAGAAATTGACATTGTTTTAGTAGTACAATGGTTGCATTCTCTTGGAGAATTTTCATAGGATTATTAGTCTAATGAAATAAAGTTCAAATTCGAAGAGAAAGATGTGGTGCTTAGAGGCATTTTTAATGGATCACATGAGTGGTCACAACTAAGAGGATAGAGAGAATTTTTCACAAGGGACAAGTTGCATGAATAGCATGTTGCTTGGTGATAGAAGACACACCTACTAATTCATCCTTGGGTAAGCATCATACTTATCACGTTGACATTCAAAATATTTTGGATAAGCATATTGTGGTGTCTGGGGACTTTCCTCCAAGATTACAACTAGATAGGGGATTCTAAGACATCATAGATTTTGAACTAGGTTATAAGCTTATCGTGACTACCCCTTATCACCATCCATGGATGTACAAAGAAGAAATAGAAAAGCCTATAAAAGAATTGTTGGAGATGGTTCACATTTGGTCAAGTTCTAGTCCTTTAGCATCATCTATGGTGCTTGTAAATTAAAAAAGCGAGTACAATGAGGATGTGCATAGTTTATAGAGCCTCGAATATAAAGACCATCAAGAACAAGTATTTGATTCCCATGATCAATGAGCTTATTGATGACTTGCATTGAGTAATCTATTTTTCAAAGATTGATTTTAATTCAAGATTTAATTAGATCCATCTGTATGTGGATGAGGATGTCCACAAAACAACATTTAGATTCCATTTTGGGCACTAGGAGAACTAGGTCAAGCCTTTTGGCTTGATAAATGCTCTAGCCACTTTCTAGTCATGTATGAATTAAATATATAGTAATCATGTAAGAAAATTTGTTTTGCTTTTCTTTGATGATATATTGATTTACAACAAAGTCTGCGAAGAACATTTAATGCATTTACATATAGCTCTTGGAATATTAGAGCAATGGGCTCTCTTTGCAAAGGAATACAAGTGTGGGTTAGGGGTTATAAAGGTTTTGTACTTGGGCCTATTGGAATTGATTGCCATTGATGTCAAAAGAGTATGAGAGATTGTTAGAATATTGTCATTGATATCAAAGGTGAGAAGAACACTTTGTTAGTAGAAGAAATTGTACGATGGACAAAGGCCAAAGATCACTACTCGTTGTTCAAAGACCAAGTAAAATCAGATTGAGAAGAGTGGATAAAAGATGAAGTGTGTGAGTGGAGCAACAAAAGATATATCAATAATGAAATGAATCATATATCAATGATGAAGTAAATCAAATTCAATAAAGGAATAAGAGAATGAATAGAAGATATATTATGAAGTGCTGCTTACATGATAAAGAAACTGATTAATTAAATAAAGATTAGTTTTAACCAAAAGTCACGAGAATGCGGTGAAGGGTTGTGTTTCATGATGAGATAAGATATATAAATGAGATGTTATGTGTGGGAAAGTTTCATCATTCAAGAGTGAGTCAGGAATAAAAAAAAGGGAGGAAGGTTTTATCATTCAAAGAAGAAGTGTATGGAATTAGAATATGTAACACGAAGTAAATAAGAGGAATATAGAAGAATGAAGTGAATGAATATTATTAATTAAAGATCTGGTTAAGAATAGTCAAGAGACATGTTGAAGAGCTATGACCATTGAAGAATAAGAAAATAATAGAAGATCATTCAAAAGCTGCTATTTATAAGAGCCTTAAATATATTAGCAATTCCCAGTAGTATCTAGGTTAAAGATACATAAGAGTATATATATAAAACATTATACTCCATCATTATGCATACCAATCACTTATTATATTCAATGGCTGCTGCCTTTCTGAATGCAGATATTTATTTATTTCTGATCTCCTTTGATGCCTTTTGCAAATGATTTGACCTCCCTTATTTATCCTCATGTCTTCATGAAAGTGTGCATTCTGTAAAAGCCCTGCTGGCTTTAACCCCTGAAACTCGTGCTGAATGATGGAAATTTGTTTGATTTTGATGATATTGTAATCTTTTGTGTTTTTGACAATATATGATTTTTTTTGAAATTTTTGAATAATGTGCCAGGGAAATGAAATTGCAACAAAATAAACAACTGAAACAAATTGAAATATATAGAGGCTGCAAATGATTTTTATTCACTAGAGAATATTTACAAGCTTGACGTCAACCTTGCATACCTGGAAATAAAGGGAAGACAATTTTATTTAATTCTGGAAATAATTGTAGCTAGCTGAAACTGTACGGCCTGCCTCTAACTTTGACTTCTCCACCTTGGAATTGATGCAAGATGTCTTTGATAGCCTGGGCGACCACAATGGAGGAGGAATGTGCCAAAGAAGGGGGGCGTTTTGGCCCCTAAAAAACACGTCCCAGCTGTAGGTAGCTGTACGGCATGCTACAGCAGCTGTAAGACCCTTGAAATGTGTGCCAAAGATGTTGATAAATGCAGCCACAATTATTTAATGCCTTCACAGTGAAATCTGGTTCAAACCCTTGATTTATTCTTCTCAATTAAGCTCAATTTTGACCTTTGAAATGAAGCCAACTCGGGAGCAAACTTCAGCTGGTCTTTCACAACCTCAAATTGCTAGACAATGAAGATTTGCGTGTTCTCCAAAGTCTGAAATGGATGAAATTCTATAGAAACCCTTGGTCTCTCACAAATCCCAAAGCTCTCACAAAAAGACAAAGTCGAATGATCATCATAGAATGAGGTCGGTTTGCTTTTTGGAGCCTTTTATACTTCTCAAGAGAGGCTTGATTTCCAAGAAGCCCTTTTTATGATTTAAAATATATTTAAAATTGCTTTTGTGTTGACCTTATATTATATTCTCATAATGGCGTGCTTTTTAATGAGGCATTAATTACTCATTGACTTAAAATGGCCCCCTGTTTATAAAGTTAAGTTATAACTTTAAAATATGCCCTTTTTATAATTAAATATCATTAAAGCCATTAAAATATTAATATCTCCTTAAATAATTATTATTTCGCCATGCCATCTAAAATGGTAGTCAACATTGCCAATCACTATGTGACCAGGTGCCCTGCTATATATAGTAACTTTGGATAGAAGACATTATAAATAATAAATATGCAAAACTGAGTCTTGTAACCTCTGCAAAGGCCCAATCTTGATCCAAACTAAGCATTGAAGAGAAGTAATGTCACCAATCGACCAAGTAACTGCCTTTGAGGACCCTCTATCTGTTGGCGTAACAACTATGTCAGAACCCTGGTGGTTCTCTGTTCAAACCCTAATTGATTTTTTTGTCGTTTTTGCAATCTTTGGTTTTTTTGTGATTTTGAAGGTTTTTTTTTTTGACAAAAATGTAAAAATGCGATTTTGCTTATAAATGCAAATAAATTCAAAATAAATTCTAGAAATCAATATAGGCCTAGTTTTTGATCATAAATGATAGGCGTTGCATCATATTTCACTTCCAAGAATTTTACAATAGCCAGTTGCAGAGTATGAAGGAAATATAGATTATTAAATGAGAAAAACCTGATTTAAAATGGCGGCTGCAGCTGATTAAAGAATGTACGGTCAGAATGAATGAAGATTCCTCTGAGCTCCAAGACCAACGCACAATCTCAGTTGACCAAAGCGCCCAATAACCCCAAGCCAGAAGCTGAGAAGGGGAGGCGTTCCTCTGGGAATGAATATGTACGGCTCCTGCTGGTACGGCCTGTACAGCAGTAATAATGACAGTACGGATTCCTTGAAACTCGTGCCAAAACACTGATGAGTGGTGATGGATGAAGTCGCCTCTGAAAGGAAGTAAATATCTCTGCTGAATACTGATGAATCTCTGTCTGATTCAATGATTATGCTCAATCTGTGACTTCTGGATGAAATCACCAAGTGCAATCTTCAGCTGGTATCTCACAGCCTCAGTATGCCTGATCTCTGAAGAGGTTACGTTCTCCAGAAACGATGTTTGCCAGAAACCCTAGGGTTTGCAAACTCCAAAGCTCAGATGCTCAGAAGACAAAATTGAATAATAAACAAGATAGTTCGATTTTGCCTGTGAAGAGTAATATATTCTCTCTTGAAAAGTTCGACCTAATTCTTCATTAAAATAATCATTTAAATAAATGATTTAATTTTCACTTTTGAACTTAGGAGAAATGATTAAATAATTGGCGTCCACTTTTAATGAGCATTAAATACTCATTAAGTCACATTATAATAATATATTATAAAGTATAATTAAATACTTTATAATTGAGCCAATTAATTAAATACTTTAATATTTCAATAAAGTGACTTTATAATAAAGTCAAATTATTAAATATTTAATAATCCATTAATTACTCCTTATTTCTCCGTCAAATCAACCATCTGCTGAACTGGGTCGAATCTGAGCTGATAAAGTGCACCAGGTGCCCTGCCCGAAATAGCAGCTTCCGCCTGACCTAACTTTCTAAAAGTAGAAAGTTCTCTGAAAAGACTCTCTGGAAGATTCTGCGAAGGCCCAAACCTGACACACTGCAACTGGAGCTAACCAACACTAAGCAACTGCCAAAAAGGATCCTCTGAACACTCCTGTCAGCCTACGAGGATCAAATGATAGGCTAACCTAAATCACGAATTTGTCTTCCGACTAGGATGGGGACATGACAAACTAGCACCTCTGGAGTAAGAGTTGGTACGGACAGCTATGCACACTACGCAATGAGTGCTCTTCAAATTAGGAGGGGAAGCTCCCTCGTTGTGCTTGACAAAAATGCTTTGAAAAGGAAAGTATACTAAACTAAATCCTGTCTTCTTGTTTCAGCTGTAGAGGTACAAGGCTTTCTCGAAAACTTCTATACGTTGCAGCTGAGTATTTTCTGGTTTCGCAGATCACTAACT
>VDFB02016545.1:46300-106381 GCA_007258455.2 Sequoia sempervirens | reverse complement strand
TGGGTTCTTAGCATACCGCAATTATCCGATGCCTTTCCAATCCTCGTAACTGGTAAGCAAGGCATTCAACCGGGTTCGGCGACAAGCGCCGCCTACTTTATTCTCGCCCTTAATGAAAGTAATGTCGAAGTCATATGACTGCAGCTTACTGACCCATTTCTGCTGCCTCTCGTTCAAGTCTCGCTGTCCAAGGAAATGTTTTAGGCTGTTATGATCTGTACGAACACTGAATTTGCTGCCTACCAAGTACTGCCTAAACTTAGCCAATGCATGCATAATGGCTAACATCTCCTTGTCGTAAATGCTATAAAATCTCTCAGGACCCCCGAGTTTCCTGCTCTCAAATGCAATCGGATGACGCTCCTGCATCAAAACGGCACCAATGCCCTCTCCTGAAGCATCACAGAATAAATCAAATGACTTCGAAAAGTCAGGCAATGCTAGCACCGGACATGAAGTCATGATCACCTTAAACCTGTCAAAGCACTCCTGCGCCTGTGGTGACCATTGAAAAGCCCCCTTCTTCGTCAAGTCTGTAAGGGGTGCGGCGTGACGTGAGAACCCGCTAACAAATCTCCTGTAGAATGCACACAACCCAATGAAGCCTCTGAGCTGCGTAAGGTTCTCGGGTACCGGCCAGTCAACAATAGCTCGGACCTTTTCAGGGTCCATACTCACTCCCTTGGCACTGATGATGTGCCCTAGATATAATAACTCCTCCATGCCAAGCTCGCACTTGGATTCCTTAGCATAGAAAGACTCGTCTGCTAAGATACCCAAGATTGTATCCAAATGAGCCAGATGCTCATCCCATGACCTGCTATAAACCAAAATGTCGTCGAAGAAGACTAACACAAATCTCCTCAACTGAGCACTGAAAACCCTGTTCATAGTTGCCTGAAAGGTGGTAGGTGCATTGGTTAACCCGAAGGGCATAACCAAGAACTCGAAGTGACCGCAATGACACCGGAAAGCGGTTTTCTCAATGTCCTGCTCCCTCATCTGTATCTGATGGTACCCTGATCTCAAATCAATCTTCGTAAAGAAGACTGCACCATGCAACTCATCTATCAGCTCATCAATGCGCGGAATAGGGTACCTATTCTTGATGGTTCTTTTGTTGAGCTGCCTGTAATCGATGCACATCCGAAGGGATCCATCCTTCTTCTTCACCAACACAACCGATGAAGCAAAAGGGGATTTGCTAGGTCTGATATGACCCATAGCCAACAACTCATTAATGGTCTTTTCTATTTCATCTTTGAGTCGTTTCGGATGTCGGTAGGGAGTAATCATAACGGGCTTTGCGCCCTCCTCCAACTCAATAATGTGCTCTGTACCTCTATCTGGAGGCCTACCAGGTGGAATATCACTAAACACTTTGGAGTGTTTAGTCCTCAGAATCTGTATGTCAGGGTGGTACTCACCCTTCTGCGGCTCCTGCTAGGCTGGCATCAACATGCACTCAGCCGCCCAGTCAACCATATCATGACGAATGAGCCTCTCCATCCGCCTGAATGAAACCATCCTAAGATTACTGTCCCGTATTGCCTTGATGACATGTGGTCTTCCGTCAACCTTGAATTTCATCTCCATATCCCGTAGGTTGAGCGTGAACTCACCCAAATCATGTAACCATGCCATCCCCAATACCACATCTGTATCACCCATATTAACAACATAGAATTCTGTCTTGAATTCATAGTTGTTCAATCTCATCGGAAGATCAGTAATCTTTCTGTCGCACCTGAGAGTGTATCCGTCAGCTACCTTGACTCGGATACCCTCGAAAGCCTCTGTCTGGATACCATGTCTCTCCACTAAACGTGCATCAATAAAATTATGTGTAGCTCCCGTATCCAACAAAGTAATCACCTTCTGTCCCGCTAAGAGTCCACGAAGTCGAAATGATCCATCTCTCTGAAGGCTGGTCAAATGGGCTTCCTGTAGCTTCCTTCCACCTTCATGTTCAACTTCATTTTCGGACCTCTCATCATCTGAATGCTCGGAATCAGCTTGCTGGTCTGACAGATCAGATTGTTCTTCGCCCTCGTAAAACCACTCCATTTGGTTATTTTTGACTTTCGGACGAAGTGGGCATATGTGTTTTTCATCATAGGGTGCCTTGCACCAAAAACACAACTTTTTCTTACGTAATTCATTCAGTGTTTCTCTGTCAAACGGTGGTGCATTCTGTCTCTTCGGATCCTGTTGATCCTTCCTCCTGTCAAAGGGTCTATTTCTGTCATTGTTTCTATCGAAAGGCCTGTTGGGTCTCGTGTATGGAGTGGACCCTGAATTGAACTTGCTGCGAGGTGCTGCAAGTTCCATGCTTCGTGCCTTCCGCATGGCCTCCTGAAGTGTGGGAGGGTCAAAAGCCTTGACCCAACCTCTCATGGGTTCTGTCAAACCCTCAACAAATAAGATAATGAGTCTCCTCTCTGAAATGCCAGTCACCATGACGGCCACTCTCTGAAACTCGCCAATGTATGCTTCCAGACTACCAGTCTGTCTGAGTTGAGCCAACTCTCTGAAATACAACTCTGGATCCTTCCTATCAAATCTTTCTATCAATCTGCTCGTGAACTCCTGATAGGTATTAACCGCATGATGGCCTAACGTGTACATGCCGTGGTGCCACCAATCATTCGCTACTCCGTCCAGATGTAAAGTGGCAAATTTAATTGCCTCATCCTCCTGCATAGGCCTAAGTGACAGATAGTTGTCCAATTTCTGGACCCAAGACCTAGCTGATGTCTTCTCTGACCCATCAAAATATGGCAGCATAATCTTGCTCACTGCATACTGCAAGTCTCTATTCACCTGTGGCTGCTGCTGCTGCTGCTGTGGGGGTCTACGATCAAATCTACCTCCTCCTCTGGGCTTATAGACATCTATAAACTCATGAAATGTAAGTGCCTGCCGGATCTCAGGCGCTAATGACATGTACTCACCATGGAATCTCGTCAAGTCTGCCACTGACATGCCGTTCTGTGGCTGGAAGTCCTGATGATGCACCGGATGCTCTGCCCCTGGAGTCTGTGGTGGAGTATCTCTGGGTAAGAAAGTAGGCTGGCCTGGCCTACGCTCCTGATAGATCGGTAACGGCTGCCTAGGAGCTGATGCCAATGGCCGATCCACTGGAGTGGTCCCGCTCGTCTGTCCAATCTGTATGAAATGAGGCTGTGTGGGCGTACACTGCCTAATAGTACCCATCAACTGCGACATCATATCCATCATGTTGTCGTGTCTCCGTCTAAACTCCTCATCGGTGATATCACCCTCTGCATGTGCCTTCCCTGCATCCCTGCGAGTCTCTGAGGAAGTCTCATGTTCTGCCATTAGTGTTGCTACACTGTTTTCACTACCGTCTGAACTGGATCTGTGAAAACCAAGCACTCCTGATATTGTCTGACCTTCTGGAATCGGAGGACCTGTCCAGTCTTCGTCTTTGCCTGTCCCTACACCTCTGGTATACTGAATAATGTCTTGGTTCATAAAAGGCAACCCAGAAATGCACTGTATTCTGAATAATCACTGAAAAAAGCACAGGATGGCAGGAGATCTGTGCTCTGATACCACTGTCAGAACCCTGGTGGTTCTCTGTTCAAACCCTAATTGATTTTTTTGTCGTTTTTGCAATTTTTGGTTTTTTTTGTGATTTTGAAGGTTTTTTGACAAAAATGTAAAAATGCGATTTTGCTTATAAATGCAAATAAATTCAAAATAAATTCTAGAAATCAATATAGGCCTAGTTTTTGATCATAAATGATAGGCGTTGCATTATATTTCACTTCCAAGAATTTTACAATAGCCAGTTGCAGAGTATGAAGGAAATACAGATTATTAAATGAGAAAAACCTGATTTAAAATGGCGGCTGCAGCTGATTAAAGAATGTACGGCCAGAATGAATGAAGATTCCTCTGAGCTCCAAGACCAACGCACAATCTCAGTTGACCAAAGCGCCCAATAACCCCAAGCCAGAAGCTGAGAAGGGGAGGCGTTCCTCTGGGAATGAATATGTACGGCTCCTGCTGGTACGGCCTGTACAGCAGTAATAATGACAGTACGGATTCCTTGAAACTCGTGCCAAAACACTGATGAGTGGTGATGGATGAAGTCGCCTCTGAAAGGAAGTAAATATCTCTGCTGAATACTGATGAATCTCTGTCTGATTCAATGATTATGCTCAATCTGTGACTTCTGGATGAAATCACCAAGTGCAATCTTCAGCTGGTATCTCACAGCCTCAGTATGCCTGATCTCTGAAGAGGTTACGTTCTCCAGAAACGATGTTTGCCAGAAACCCTAGGGTTTGCAAACTCCAAAGCTCAGATGCTCAGAAGACAAAATTGAATAATAAACAAGATAGTTCGATTTTGCCTGTGAAGAGTAATATATTCTCTCTTGAAAAGTTCGACCTAATTCTTCATTAAAATAATCATTTAAATAAATGATTTAATTTTCACTTTTGAACTTAGGAAAAATGATTAAATAATTGGCGTCCACTTTTAATGAGCATTAAATACTCATTAAGTCACATTATAATAATATATTATAAAGTATAATTAAATACTTTATAATTGAGCCAATTAATTAAATATTTTAATATTTCAATAAAGTGACTTTATAATAAAGTCAAATTATTAAATATTTAATAACCCATTAATTACTCCTTATTTCTCCGTCAAATCAACCATCTGCTGAACTGGGTCGAATCTGAGCTGATAAAGTGCACCAGGTGCCCTGCCCGAAATAGCAGCTACCGCCTGACCTAACTTTCTAAAAATAGAAAGTTCTCTGAAAAGACTCTCTGGAAGATTCTGCGAAGGCCCAAACCTGACACACTGCAAACTGGAGCTAACCAACACTGAGCAACTGCCAAAATGGATCCTCTGAACACTCCTGTCAGCCTACGAGGATCAAATGATAGGCTAACCTCGTCACCAGCTGTGCTGACTAGGATGGGGACATGACAAACTAGCACCTCTGGAGTAAGAGTTGGTACGGACAGCTATGCACACTACGCAATGAGTGCTCTTCAAATTAGGAGGGGAAGCTCCCTCGTTGTGCTTGACAAAAATGCTTTGAAAAGGAAAGTATACTAAACTAAATCCTGTCTTTTGTTTCAGCTGTAGAGGTACAAGGCTTTCTCGAAAACTTCTATACGTTGCAGCTGAGTATTTTCTGGTTTCGCAGATCACTAACTACAACTAGGCTTAATTACTTAAAATCTATCCAGTTTCCTCAAGAAAAACAAAGCAGGAGGAAATGGAGCAAGGATGACTATCTGACGATAAACAAGTATAGATTCTCAACTTGAAGGCAAGGTGGCACATCTATCAGCTCAATCTAAATGAGTTTATTGGAAACAACAACAAACGATAAACTGAATACAGATTTTCTACTTGAAGGCAAGGTGGCACAACTATCAGCTTAATCTGAATAAGTTTATTATTCACACACATCACACGATAACCAAGTACAAATTCTTTACTTGAAGGCAAGGTGGCACATCTATCATCTCAATCTGAACAAGTTTATTGAACACAAAACATATTTGATCTAACTAAGGAAAGAATTCACCATTATAATTGCATGAAACCCTATGTGGCATAACAATTCATCATGATAGTGAAAATGCATGAACAGATACAAAAAGAGCAATATTGAGGGCAAGGTAGGCACAGCATATATTTCTCTCTCGTGCAACAGTTATGTACAAATGAGCAAAAACTCTTATTTATGGACATCAAAAGGTGTAGGGAACCCTAAAATCACCTTGGGTCAACTACAGTCTTGCAATACATGCAAGATTTATTGCTAAACCCTAATAAAGTAAACTATACAGTTAACTGGAAAACTATCATCAGTTAACCGAAATATCTAACCTAAATGGACAATGTGCAAGCATGCACATCCTTATTTAAAGCAAAGTTAACTGGACACTACCTTCAGTTAATTGGAAACCCTAACCCTAACTCCTGTGAAGATAATCCCAAGGAAGAGATAAGCATGTATGAAGTCAGCAAGTGAACTCAAGACTGAAAGTCGAGTTAACTGCTGCTCTTGATTCTATCCTCGAAACTAACTGCAGGTTCCAACTGGCAGATCACTCCATGTCATCTCGGTCTAACACTTCGACCAAGAACTCATCAATCTCTCTGTTGTTTGGCACTTTGATGCTGTCCAAAACAACAATCTGTTTCTTCAGTTCTCTGTCACTTTCCTTGACTGTATGCATGCATTCTCTGATATCTTCAGTCGCCTTTCTGAAACTAGCTGAAATAACTGAAATATTCTCCAACTTAGCCGCCATAGGATCTCCCTCAAGGTTATCACGAATCAGCTTTTCGAACTCAGCGTGTACTTCATTAAGATCAGCGTAGGTACCATCTTCACGAAGATAATGGCACAGGATCTAAGTGACTTTGGCGGCTCTGTAAATGAAGTGATCTCTGTTCCTTTTGCAACTTAACGCTTCATTGTCAGCTGCTCTGATGAAAACCTAAATTAAGACCGATTTGGTCTTGAATTCAGTCTAGTTGAACCGCCTTTTGAAAAACTTGCCCGTTGACTGTGAACACGGTTATGTTCTAACAACTTTCTCCAGAAAGCAAAAATGGCTCCTAGTGAGGCTAAAAATAGCCTGTCGGAGAATAATTTTCGCCAAAAATTTTGAGACATGGGTTTTGTCCAGAAAATGATTCTAAGACAACCCACAACGTCAAAATTGTGAAAAAACGCCGTTTAGCCTAACATGCAAAGACTTTTTAGTCGAGAACTGCAGGGGTTTTTAGAGCTTCTTGGGGCAATTTTCTTGAGAAAATCTGGAACATGGGTTTTGTGCACAATGGAATTCTAAGCCAACCGAGATGATGCGATTTTTCAAAAAGATGTGATTTTGGCCCACATGCAAAGAAATCTTTGAAAAAAAACACAGAGCTTCAAAATGAAGACTACGGGGCAATTTTCTCGAAAAAATCTAAGACATGGGTTTTGTTGCAAATACTGAAGTATGCGAACCCAGATGATCAAATTCTGAAAATATGCTGAATTTCTTTGACATGTGAAGAAATCTAAGACGAGAAATAGAAGAAATAAGACAGAAGAAAGAATGTTTTATTTGCTTTGCTTTTGTAGAATTCGCTTTCCTCAATCTTGGATTTTGATGTAACTTGCATGCAAACTGAAAATAAAATCTGGAATTGCCTTCTCCTCAGCAATCTGAATCCAATGCTACGAAAAAAATTGAAATCTGACACCTGTAGCACTTTGAATCCTCAAATGCATGAAGAAATCGCCATTAATGAAGCTCTTTGAGAAAGCACGACTTGCTTAAGAATGAAGAAATAAGAACGACTTTTGTCTTTAAATAAATAAAATTCATTTAAAATTTGTCCATCTTCTCAAACTCAAAGCGCACCTCTTAATTTGGCAGTTAGCTGAGCCTCAAATTAGGGCGCATGCTTAACTAAGCCTTCAAAATGAATGCCTAGAATGTGATTGGCTGTGAACTGAAGCTTAAAATGCATGAAAATGATGCTTTAATAGAGCGCCACTTTTAACTTTAGTTGAACTGCCCATGCAAATCAGTTAAACTTGTGCATGCAAGTCAGTTAAGTGCACATGCAAAACAGTTAACTTCACATGCAAATTAGAACTCAACATCCTCTTCAGTTAACTGAACATGCAAATGCATGCACACTGCAAATGAACTGTACTTCTAAAAATAGCAACTCAAAATGAACTTCAGTATCTTCTGCATGCAACCCATAAATCGTTTAGTTGAACTGAAGTCAGAAACCCTAATTAGGGCGCACCAGTCAACTTGTTTTGAAAAGTCAACTTTGACCCTTAAGGCGTTTTCCAGACTTAGCCAATTTTGATGAAAATTTGGATTTTGATCCTTGTCGGAGCCTCTGTTCGCACACTAATTCTGGATGACTGACAAGCCTAATTGGCTGGTTGACGATTGTAACGGATAGCAGAGTTGAAACTGATGAGATCATCCCTTGGGTCTGAAACCACAAAATTGAGATCTGAAGGCTCAAAAATCCAAGCGCCTTTTTCAAAAGCTGCTCTTTTTTCCAGACTTAGTCAAATTTTCTCATCTTCGTCTCGTACGAAGGGAAAAAACAAATCCTTCATAACTTCTGATTGACCAAATTTTAGGACTGGATCACAGGTTCACTGCGGAGCTGGCCTCATTTTACATGACAGCTGCAAAGGCACATTTTCTCTAGAAAACATCATTTGAGGGGTGAAAATCAAGGGCGCCTTATTGAAAAGTTGCTCTTTTTCCTCCAGACTCGGCCATTTCTGGAACTGACCAAAATAATACTAAAACTCTGACTGCAAGCTGTTGAATCATCTTCTGATCTGACGGAGACAGGCAACGGAAAGCTGAACGTAACACAGAGAAGTTGAATATCTGAGAACATCAAAAAGAAGGTATTAAAGGCTTGAAAAGCTTAGGCGCCTTTCTGAAAAAGTGCTCTTTTGCTTTTTCTTTGATATTTTGACTAAAATTTGACCCTATGTTTGACCTCTGGCTCAGGCACTTCTACAACTCAGATTCACCCACTGATGGATGCATCGTGAAACTTGAACAAATGTGAGATAAACATCTTAGGTGGCATTTAGTCAAAAACCTTCATTTGACACCTCAAAAAGATGGGCGCCTTTATCAAAAGCTGCTCTTTTTTCTAGTGTTAGCCAATTTTGACTTTCCTCTCGTTTTGCGCTATATCTTCTATAACTTGCACGAAACAGGTCCATTTGACAGGCTTGATAGCCCATTGCGAAGCTGACGTGATGCCGGACAAATGCCTGCTGGAGGTGACAAACCTTAAAAATAGGATCTGAGCCCCTAAAAGATAGGGCGCCCTTTTGAAAATGTGCTCCCCTCTTCAGAGATAGAATATTTTGATGATTTTCCTTCAGATTTTCACTTTTCTTGAATTTCCTGAGTAACAGACTGACATGAAACTAACACCAACTCCATATTTAAAAAGCCCAAAAATGACCTTCTGACATCACTTTAACAAGATTAAGATTCAATTAAGCAAAATGCCTTAGTGAAGCAAAAAAAAAAAAAAAAAATTGGTTTGGGTACAACACTATCCATAACTGTTAGCTTACGAAGGTCAAAAAGATAGGCTAACCCCTCTGCGACTGGGACTGACTAAGAAGGGGACATTACAATCCGCCCTCCCTGAAATTGCTTGTCCCCAAGGAATCTCAACTCTGGATGCTGTAAAATCTCCTCATTCTCCCACGTAGCATCCTTTACCGGCAAGTCCCTCCACTTAATTAGATATTCCTTGATTACCTGTCTCCAAAGGTGACGCTCTCTGACATCTAGGATGGCCTCAGGTACTAAAATCAACTTCCCCTCATCGTCTAGGGGAGGGAGCACTGAAGAGGGAACAACATGATGTCCCAACGCCTTCTTGAGGTGTGACACATGAAACACATTATGAACTTTATTGTTCGCTGGTAGATCCAACTCATAAGCCACCTTGCCTATCCACACAAGAGTGAAGCAATGGAAATGCTATGAAGCTAGTGAACTAATTAGATGCAAAATAAAACTGGTACAATATACTGTGATGAAACCCTTGTTATAAAGACAAAGATGAAACCCTAGAACATACTAAGATCATGGCAAACATCTATCTTATGTATGAGACACAAAGACAAAGATGAAACCCTAGAACATACTAAGATCATGGCAAACGTCTATCTTATGTATGAGACACAAAAAGTAGATGACCTAAGTAAAAGGAACTAGGTATGAATAGGTCCTAAAGTGAAACTAGTTAGGTAATATACCATGTTCACACCAACACAAATTATTTAAATGTTTGGCGCATGAGAATATAGAGGTCTTGAAACAAAAATGGAAGTTGGAGTTAATTTGAAATCTCAACCAATCATTAGATGTTAGCTTGAATGCATGGCTTTTGATGATTGTAAAAATTTTAAATAATTATTTTATGAAGTATAAGCATGGTAAACTTAAATAGTGTCTACATTCTAATACTAGATTAGCTAGATAAGCATCTGATTCATTAAGCTTTCTGAGCTGAAAACATAAGTTAAATAGGAATGTAAAGTTCCAATGGATGTGAAGTAATATACTCTGATGCTTGAATGATATTAAGTCATAGGCTATGACATTGTGAGTCTGTGACCCTTGAGGCAATAGAACAAGTCATTTGCAGCCATAAACTCTCAATATAAGTTTGATGTTGAGCAAGGAGCTTGTATAGTATAGCTAAACGAGACATGGGTGGTTCAAAACTTGAAGTTTGTGCTTTGTTTTCATTCCCATAGATCTGTTTAGCATTGCAGCACCCTATTTGATGGAGGCCTAACAGTGTGGTTTATATTTTCTTTACCTAAAGTGTAATTTAAGCCTTATGCAGGATTAGCTTATGACCATTGGTCACTTGAGCCATTTACTAGTCTTTTACTGTTTATTCCAAGGGACATTTTGTAGATGGAGTTTTTTGTGACAAAATGTTGTTGAAGTCACTCTATAACTGCACAACAAATATTATGTATGATAATAGTCTTCTTCTGATGTTGTAAGTAAAGAAGATCTTATAGCAAGAACTAACCCCTGTTAGAAATTGTAATTTCATACTATGGTTGCTGCACAATTAACGAAACATATTTTGGATTTTGATGTGAACAGATAGGACAAGCTCTAAGTATACGGCCAGATATTCTGCCAGTTGCATATCTTGAGGAACTGCAAAAGCTTCAAGATAGAGTACCCCCTTTTTCAAATGAAGTAGCAAAGCAATTGATTGAAGAGGGACTAGGTAGGCCAGTAGAAGAAGTATTGATAGAATTATCATCTGAACCTGTTGCTGCTGCTTCACTTGGACAGGTAAGAATGAGTTGAGGATTGGATCCACTTTCATTTTATCTGCATTTGTCTGTTCTAAATTTTGCATGCCCTTCTTTTTTTTCAAAATCCATTTCAAGAATGGAAAGCAAATTTACCAAAATAAGAAAAGTAAACACAAACAATAGGGTGCCAAGAGTATGCAACAGTTATGGATTTTGCATGGTAAGGCTTGTAATTAAGATATGTAATTAAAGGACGTAGCTGTATTTAAACATCTGTAATTGCTTTGATCTAAAGTGTAGATTATTTAGAATTAAATAACTAAAAAGTTTTAGTGATATACGCTGAAAAACTATATGCCTGAATAAAAGAATAGTTCTAGGGGAAGTAAACCAAATACAATTATACAATGGTAATAAGTAAAATAATAGGGTTAGAAGTAAAATAATATTAATTATATAATATATAAATAAAACTAAAAGTATAATTAATAAATGTGTAATAATTTTTAATAATCATGATTAAGAGACATCTCCCCTGATTAAAATTTAAAAAGTATTGTACATGAAAATATATAAGAATATAAATGTTATATATGGAGCTCTTCTTCATGCTGTTATTCTTCAATAGCATTCAACTACCTGTACGAGCGGTATGCATTCCTTGTCTATTATAGGAAACCACTCTAGTTCACAAGTGATATCAAGCAACAGATTTTAAATAGCAAACAAAACAAACACACAAATTGAAAAAAATCAGCATAGCTATCACCATCGTCCTATTGTGCATTTAAATTCTCCCATTTTCCTTGTCTCCACTTATTTTTCTGCATTATTTTTTTTTTCTTCAATTCTCACAGCCTTTGCTTCCTAAGGTATAGGTATCTGCATCTATTATTTCTATAAACTGCAATATGGGAAACTGTATTCTAACCCCATTATTTTCATCCTGCCATTTCTGATTATCCCTTTTTCCCTATCTCCACTTATTTATCTGCATTATTTTTGTTTTTTCGATTCTCCCAGCCTTTGTTTCCTAAGTTATAGGCATCTGCATCTATTAATTTTATAAACTGCAACATGGGAAAACTGTATCAAATATGCAGTGCATCATTAGATTATGCAATTTATCATCAAAGAGTCTAGACAATATTATAATGAAGTATGGATGCTGCTATTGTGCACTACGGTTAATGAATAATATATCCCTAGGCTAATAAATACTTGGTCCCACTAATCAAAACTGTCTTATAGCAAAATGTGTGACTAAGGCACCGGTGAGTTACAAAGAGGTGTCTTTTTCTTCCTAGATAGAATGTTGCATCTACTGACAGGAAGGGTAAGTACTACTCATTATGTCCCTTGTTAGATATTGTACATTTTGTTGTCATCTAAGCCAGTTTTTCAAAACACACAATATACCCTTTATGCAAAATAGCAGCTTTGTAGTATTGCTTCTTTTTTATCAGTTTGGTCTTGTTATATTTTTGGCTTGTTTACTTTTCATTGGGATTGCACTAATATGTAAGCTTTCTTTTTACAAAAAGGTACTGATGCTCTTTTCTGGACAAAAACAAAGAGATCCATTTTGTATTGTGAGTTCTAATGGCAGCTTGAGCTTGCTGATTAGGTGATCTGTCATAGGTTTCTTTTGATAAAACAACTCAAATGGGCAATTGTAATTATGTCATTAAACTTTCTGTTGTTGACATATGATTTGATTATGGAATGTTTGCACCATAACCAGATTCTTGAATTTGAGGTTTCTTTATAGTTGCCTTTTGCTGCAGATCAACAAGAGTTTACTCTTTTATTTAGAGTCTTTCATTACCTTGTTATGTTGGATATACTTGCAATTTACATTTTTATATCCCTTATAAACTGTACACCCTGCCACCTCACTGGAGAGAAAGGGTGGATACTGGCTTCTCACCCACCCATAAGGAAAGTTTTTTGGATCTGTATGGGTGGCTTTTTGGCCCATGGTTTTAACCTATTATATTGTAATACTGCTTAGCAGTTTCCTATATTGATGTTTGTTTAAATATTTGTATGTTAATTAGGATTAAGCGCAAGTGTGAAATATCTTATCATATTGTGAATGGTTGAGTTAGTACAGCAAATGAGTGCAGTTTTTCTTTGGTTTTTTCCTGAAATTTCCTTGGGTAAATCTCTTGTTAGACTGCTGTGAGTGTGCCATTATTGCTTTCTGTTGCATTGTTAACATTGTTCTTTTGCATAGTTTATTGGTAATTTCTCATCATGTCCTATATTTGTGATTTTTCTTGAGAAGCAAATGTCTTGTTTATGTCTTGAAGATAATTGTGCTCCAGTTTAATTTAAGTTTAATATTGTAGATTTTACTAGTAAACATTTATTTTTCTTTCAATTTTGGATAAATCTATTATTCTTTCTTCAAGATATTTAGTTCAATATTTTAGAGCTCGCAAGATGAGAAGGACTCTTTCTAAAATTGTTTGATGAATTTGAATATGGTACAAAATTTATGAACAATTATAGTCCATTCTTTCAGCAGGAAACTGTGTTACTGCTTCAATATTCTATGGTTTATGTTGTTCTTCTTTTGTCAGGTCTACAAAGGAATTCTTCGAGATACAGGGGAAGTGGTGGCAGTGAAAGTTCAGAGGCCTGATGTTTTGGAAGGAATTTCAAGAGATCTGTTTTTGCTTCGCAATGCTGTACAGGCTTTACAGTCTCTTCCTTTTGTAGAATCAAACTTGGTTGCTCTTCTTGATAACTGGGCTTTCCGATTTTTTGATGAACTTGATTATGTGCAGGAGGTAAATAATATGGCCTTAGAGCCAGTATCAAAATTAATGGTTTTCACATGAGTACTAGAAGAGATTCAACTATTCTTGTACTTTGCAGGGGAAGAATGCAGAGCAATTTGCAGAAAATATGAAATCCCTAAAAAATATCGTAGTCCCTAGAGTTTTCTTGCAGCATACTTCCCGGAAGGTGAGCATATGGAATTAATTATTTAATAATGCAGTTTCTTATTAACTAACTGTTATTTGCCTTTACACAAGAATATTTTAAGGGAGGGCTAAACTGAGCCAGTCATTCTAGATTTCCTTCTGAATTGATGATGGTGTACCACCTGATGAGAATTTGAGCTTAAACATTTCATAGTTTAGCATTGAAAAGCCTCTTATATAGATTCTGAAGATGCATATAAAAATCTACATTAGGGTACTTATATGGTTTAGGATGAGTGGCATATGTGGAAATATCTAATACTTGCAAAAATTTTTAAGAAATAAATTTGGTTGATTTATTGAATACATGGTCTAGATTAGTCATTGAGTCACAACTTTATATAGTTAAGGGAAATTTTGTTTATAAACTATATCGCAAATAGCTTTGGCAGAGTTTTGACTATAGAAAGATGCCAAAAGATTTTGTACTTGTGTATAACTAGGAGGGCATACCTCTTTTTATGTTGTTTGAAAATTGGCTTCTTCCACATAAAAGAAGTCTCTGAAAAATTTCATATTTACAAAATGTATGAATGATGCATTTAGTTATAGCAAAAACAAACCGAACACATTTATGTAGCCAATGAAGGTTGTCCACACAATTATCCGATATTAGCAGAGAATATATGACAGGTGCCAGTGGACAGCATATAATGTTTATGGAAATTATCCATAATGCTTAGGGTGTTTAGAATATGTGCAGATCAACGTAGAAAGTGCAGTAATGACTGATAACAACTCGAACAAGAAGGAATCACTATATATAAACATGTGCATGTATTTCTATTCTAGGGATGATAACCTAAGCAAGCTATGATAGGTTCCAGGCTGTTGATCTCAGTTGATGGCATCAGTATGTTAGTTGATGGCTAGAAGAACTGGTGACATCAAGTAAGAAAAATATGTGTAATTTGTAGTGTGTACTAAATGTGTATAAAATAATCATAACTATAAGCATGTATGTAATGCCCCCTTTTTGAAATGGGATTGTAATAATGTAAGAGACCTGGTGTCTCTCAACCCCAACTATGCCGGAAATGATGCAATTTGTTTTTGGTTTTGTTTTGCTTTAACGTTTTTTGCAATTTTTGTGGGTTTTGGCAAATAATGATTTTTATGAATTTCAATATATAATCAGCCAGCCAAGATAATCTTCAATGAATCAAAAGGAACTTAAGCAAATAATCTTCTACAAGGCTGCAATAAACTTTTATTTATAATAGAATGTATACAAAGCATAACCCACACTAATACATGCTCAAGAATGTGATTATGAAGCTCTTATAAAATTCTGGAAATTAATTGCAAAACCTGGAATTTATTTGCAGCAGCTATAAAACCCTTGCATGGTACTGCCTGTTTGAAACATGTTACTTCTCCCCTTCACAATTGATGAAATGCCTCTCAAAAATCCTCAACGCAGCAAATTTAACTCTTGTGTAGATTCCACAAATATGCAAAGTACTGTAGCGCGGGTACTGTAGCGTCTACTGTAGCGCGGGTACTGTAGCAGCAATTATGCTTGTCAATTTATTGCTTGCAACCTGGTTTTAATGGCATCAATAATATCCTTCAATCTGTAGATGCAAACTCCTTCAATGCTGCTCATAAAATCCTCTTAAAAATGCCTTGAAACTTCACCAAATTTGCCCAAATATGACTCCTGAATGAAGCCACTCTGATTAACAAACTTCAGCTGATCTCTCACAACCTCAGAATGCCGCACACTGAAGAGTTTTCGTTCTCCAGTGGCTGGTAATCTGCAGAAACCCTTGTTTCTCACAAACTCCAAAGCTTTCAAGTTTTTTAGACAAAATTCAATAATCATCCCCATGAATTCTTTTTGCCCTTTGAAAGCTTTTATAGCCTCCTTGAGAAAATCGACCCATTTTGGCTTTTAAAAATCATTTAAATATTATAATCTTCATCTTGCATTTAATACCTTTTCATTACCTTGGTTTATGTGCACATAATCATTTAATAACATTAAATACACTTTTAATGTGTCATTGGCCCCATTCGAATATAAAGCTAATTTATAACTTTATACTATAACTCTTTTTAGTATAAAGTCATTAAAACTTTATATTATAAACCTTTTTAATTAAAATCATTAATGACACATTAAATATTAATATCTCCATAAATATGCATCCGTTAGCCATGCCAACTGAAACCAAGGTCAATTTTGCCAAACTCTGAGTGATCAGACACCCTACCAAAGATAGTAACTCCTGATAGCTGACTTACTATAAATAGTAAGTACACACCACTGAGTCTAGAAACAACTGCAAAGGTCCAATCAACGGTCGATACTGCAAATATGCTCTGTTCAGGTGCACTGCTAATATTGGAAACCCTGACTCTCTCAAAATAGTAACTTACTATAAATAGTAAGTGTGCCAAACTGAGTCAAATAACCTGTGCAAAGGCCAAAACCTGAATCCAGCTGAGTAATGTCTCTAATCACTGGGTAACTACCACAGAAGACCCCCTATCGATAACTGTTAGCCTACGAGGGTCAAATGATAGGCTAATCCTTACGAACTTTGATGCTCACGAAAATGGGGACATTACAAATAATAATAAATTAAAATATATATATATATATATATATATATATATATATAAATGAAAAATAAAATATAATATAATTATAAAATATAAAATAAAATTTTAATTTTATCAAAGGTCAAGGGGCTTGTGAATAATCATGACTATTGAAGGAAAAAGATATATAAGAGACACCAAACAAGGAGAAGTTGACACCATATGAAGAACACATCTTTTATTATCTGATTATTACTCCTTTGGAGCTATGTCACAAGGTTCGAGTTCAAATTCGTGTTTGCCAACAATAAAATTTGGATGAAGTATGACAAAGGAAAAAATTCAAAAGAAAATTCGTGATTATATTTGCCTTATATAATTTGATTTAAAAAAATAAATAAATAATAAATTCATTAAATTGCCAAAATAATTTAACATTGCTAAATACATTGAAAATAAAATTATAATATATATTATAAAATAAAATAGGTTTGAAATAAAATGATAAATTTATTATTTACTAAAATAAAATAATACTATATTAAATTTTAAAATTAATATAAATTTTTTACACTTATTAAATTAAGATTATTAAAAGTAAATCAATATTATACTAAATTTTGAATATATTATAATAAATTTAAAAAGTATTATAATATAAATGTGTTCAAAATTGTAATTTTAATTTGTTAATATATAAATAGTAAATATGTTAAATTATATATATTATATTATAATTTAAATCATAGTTTACATACTTGGAATCAGAGAGTACCTGACAAGCCCAAAAATTTGACTAGGGAAAAACTTGATAAATACTCGGCAAATGTTTGTGGATATTTATGTATGTGTATACTCAGGATTGCATTGTGAACACATACATATTTATAAACATACACAGGATGCCATGTTTGAATGCATATACACACACAAACATGCCAAGTTTGTGGGTTTTTTGTGAGCTACTGGCGATTAGTCGATAATTTGACGGGAGAAAATCCATCTGCATATTGCTCGCGAGTAAAAGCAAAAATTACTCGGCTTGCAAATTTTTTGGAGATTACTCGACTACTCGGAGAGTATGTAAACTATGATTTAAGTTACCTTGTTTATCTTTTGTTCTCTGTGTGTGGGAATACTAATAAGCAGCGGATGAGAGAATAAGCAATGAAGACAATTTTCTAAAGAAAGCGGCCTTCCATTTTCTGAAGAAGACTTTTGTTTGCACAACCTAACACTACGCCTCCCACTACGTGAGAGGAGGATGAAGGAGGTTGGCAAATTGATTAGCAAAGCACTTTCTTGATAGGTTTTTTGATTTCTGCCTAGGATTCTCGCGTCTTCTTCGTGTATTAGACGATTGATTATATTTTAATTAAAAAACCCTAGCCTTGTTCCATACAAATTTTAGGGTGAATTAGAATGAGTTTTTTAGATTTTATTGGGATTCATTGAATTTCGAACTTCATACCTAAAATTTGGTGAACCTTGTGACATTGCTTTGGAGCATGGAACTGCGATTCATTTAACCTGAGTATGAAACCCCTCATGGCAGAAATTAAAAGATGAAAACCCTTTTATTTTCCTTGTTGAGTTTGTGGACTAAACATCGAAAACCCTTTACTTAGGCAGATTAAAAAATTATTTATTGAAGGCATTAAATTGCTATAGACTTGAAGAAAGTTGACAATACTACAAAAAAATATGTGCTATAAATGTGGGAAGATTTCTAAGTATCCAAAGCAATTTAAAAAATTTAATTTTGACATTAATTATTAAATCAGCAAGTTAAAAATTAGGAATTCTTATTAATAATCAATTGTGCAAGTTTATATTCTATGTGATAGGGCTTGAAACCAAAGCAATTAAAAAGGGGACATTACAATTGGTATTAGAGCTATTGATCTTGCCAACTAACATCTGAGTACAAGCCTACAATGGACACATGAGTAAAGGGAACTTAGGAGAAAGAACATGGATTAGCGGCTTAAGTTCTTACCAAAAGAAAAAGACATAGATACTATCCAAGAAATGTAGACAAAGAGT
Organism: Sequoia sempervirens; assembly: GCA_007258455.2. Lineage (NCBI taxonomy): Eukaryota > Viridiplantae > Streptophyta > Pinopsida > Cupressales > Cupressaceae > Sequoia > Sequoia sempervirens. Next base: position 87,922 of record VDFB02016545.1, on the reverse strand, counting down.
CTAGATTTTAAAAACCAGCTTTTGGAGCAATTTTGCAGTGGCCAAAGAACTCTAAATTCATTGAGCAGAACAAGACAAGATGATCTTGTTCGAAGGGCAATGGATGATTAAAGAAAGAATCAAAATCACAAGGAGAGGTTGAGGAAGTAATCAAGGAGCAAGAGGAACAATTGAATTCAGAGCCATAAAACATCATGGAGCAAGAACAAGAGGGACCTAAAAAGAAAGTTGAAGATAAAGATTTCTTGGTAGGGGAAGATGTTTTATTTGTTTCTAATGCTAGCATGTTGAAGGAAGATGTACCAAATCATGCACTATCTTTCAAACTTCCAAATGGTGAGTCATTGATTGGTTTTAGAAGAGCATTGAGGATGAATATGTATTTGAGGACATTTTATTAGCGCAAATTCATAAGTTTTGAGTTACAAGAATGAAAGTGTTGAGGATATCTCAACAAAAAAAATTCGGCAAATGAGGATGAGCATTTTGTTTGTAGCCTAAGGTATGAAAATATTTTAGACTTGGTGCTTCCTATGTAATTACAAAACTATTGTCACCATGGAAATCATGCAAAGAGAGGTGATAGAGTTAGGTATACAACTTGCAGTATAGGGCATGTGGACTCTTTGTTTCAAGTTCCAAACTATATTAGCACATGGAGTCTAAGTAATCTCTTGAGGAACAAAGTGGTTTTTTGCATTGCAGATTCAAAGGAAAACATTAATCAAAACCTTTCTAAACCGAATCAAGAAAGTTGGCAATGTTCCAATTCTATAGAATGGAAAAATAACAAGTCTAAAACTATGCAATGGCATTTGGAAAAAATAAGGGGTTTCAAATGTGTTTACAAACACAAAGAAAAGAACTTATGGATATAATAGTTCTATTAGAAAAAATAAGGGAAGCTTTTCAAGACAATATGAATCATTAAGCAAAATTGTTTGAAGACAAGAAAGACAAAGCTGTTCAACAAGACTTAGCAACATATTAATAGTTAACGAAATACATTGCATCATTAGAGAGATTCATAATATTTCCAAAATTGATATGGGATCTTGGTATCTTCAAAAAGATTCAATGAAGTGAAGAAAAAATTCTAAGAGTATCCTAGTTTGTGATTGCTTGAGGACAAACAATTTGGGAAGGGCAGACTATAATGTCACATTTTTGAAATGGGATTGTAATATTAATAAACGATAATAAAAAATTAAAATATAAAAAAATAAAAAATAAAATATAATCTAATTATAAAATATAAAATTATGTTTAATTTTATCGAAGGTCAAGTGGCATGTGAAGAATCATGACTATAGAAGGAAAACGATATATAAGAGACCAAGCAAAGAGGAGTAGGCACCATATGAAGAATACATTATCTGATTATTACTCCTTTAGAGCATGGAACTGCGGTTCATTTAACTTGAGGACGAAACCCCTCATGGCAGAAATTAAAGGACTCAAACCCTTTTATTTTCATTGCTGAGTGTGTGGATGAAAACCCCTTGCTCAGGAAGATTAAGAAATTATTTATCGAATGCATTGAACTGCTGTAGAATTGAAGAAAATTGATGATACTACAGAAAACAATACCTAATAAGTCTGGGCAGATTTTTGAGTATCCAAAGCAATTTAATAAATTTAATTTTGATAGTAATTATTAAATCAACAAACTAAAAATCAGGAATTCTTATTAATAATCAATTGTGCAAGTTTATATTCTGTGTGCTAGGGCTTGAAACTAAAGGAATTAAAAGGGGATATTACAATGTAAGATATGTAATTTTTGTAAACAAAGACATTATGTGGGTTTTCGGAAAGAAATTGTGGTGTGAAGCAGTGAAAGCTGGGGTAAGAGTAGTTATTGATTGGAAGAAACAGCAACACTATCGTTTATTTCTTTTGATTATCATTTACCTGCCCCTACATATGTTATTATGGATGATCAGATTATTGATTAGCCAACATGTAGCAATATTTGGGTAGTCTTCTAGGAGTTCTTAGAGTTTCTCTTTTTTGTTACTTGGCTTAATGATATTTTTATTGTTTTTTCTAACTTAATTATTATTTTGGATTTAGTCTTTTTATTTATTATATTAAAAGGTTTCCTCCTCAAAGTGGCTTTGCTTTCTTATTTCAGTATTTTAATATCTGCCTTCATCTATCATTTCAGATCTACTCTGTTAATATTATCCTGCTCTACTTCACTATCATTGTGGAGATTACTATTGATATTACACTAGATCTCTGTTTTTCACCTGCAAAAACTATAGAAATGTCAAATGTAAATGGTATCAGAACGTAGTATTAAGCAATCTACAGTCTAAAGGCAAGGAATATGGCCAATAGATTATGGCAATTCAATGCTCTTGAGTTCCCATGCCTGCAGGATCAATGGCAATGACAGACAAGTTGACCACACATGAGATGACCATACCACATACCTGATAACACCCATAAGTGGAAACCTTTGCCAATCTCTGTTTGCTGGAAAACATAGTTTCTGGACTAGCTTCAATTATATATTCATATGATTATTCACCATTAATGTCACGAGTCCATGACCTATTTGCACTACCTATGTTATGTAATTATTTCTGAACTAAGCTAATTCATTATGTGTATGGTCATTTTCCTTGTCCTATTCAGTGGGTCTGAGGTATCTAAGCCGTCGATTAAATGGAACAGGTACTAATAACTCAGTGGATTGAAGGCGAGAAGTTGTCTGAGAGCCGTGAAGATGACTTACTGCTTCTTGTTAATACAGCTCTAAACTGCTACTTGGTACAGCTTCTCGACAGTGGATTTTTACATGCTGATCCTCATCCAGGAAACCTGTTGAGAACTACAGATGGTTGTCTTTGTGTCTTGGATTATGGGCTGATGACAGAGGTATAATCTACTTTTTTATTCTTCTGGTTTATGAAATTTCTAGTTTTTTGCTATTAACACGTAAAAATAGTTATTGGTGTCATGAATCAAAAGGTTTTATTGTTATTTATATGTATTGCCTTGAATATCTTTGTTAAAATCTAACAATGACAGAATTTCTTGTATTATTCTGATAAAGAAGTGCACTGTCATCTTCAATCTTCTATGCAAGCTTTGGGGAGTGAAATTAAATGTAGTTTCTTTTGATGCAGGTCACACAGGAGCAGCGTTATACATTCATAGAATATATTTCTCATCTAGTCAACGCTGACTATGGGAAAGTTGCAGATGATCTGGTAAGGTTGGGATTTGTACCACCTGAACTTGTGGACCCTGTGAAAACAACTGAAGTTGTTCCTCAGCTTAGCCGTGTCTTTGGCCAATTGACACAGGGAGGAGGGGCACGAAAAGTGAATATTCAACAGGTTTTTATCCTTTCCACCTTCAAAAAATTTCAAATAAATAAATTCATGTGGTAATATTCCAAAGGAATTGATGATTGCCAAACAGCCCATGGGAAAGATACTTAACATGTTTATTGATTATATTTCTTTATTGATTATATTTCTTTGTTTTACGGAAAATAAATATGACTTAATAGTACTGTTGGAAAAATGGAACATCAATAGATGATAATTGGAGGAGGCAATTTATGAAAATTTATTTTGCCTTGTAAGTTCTGAGTTTTATTTATTTTTGGACTGAAGAGGGGAGTAAAATGTATCAAAGACTGCTTTTGCCATGCAAAAAAAGTTAACAAACACTGTTTGTCAACTCTAGGTGGTCAGGAGCCGTGCCATTTTGTAATGTCCCCGTTTTAGCTGACATTGTTTGTCAAGGAGTGAGCCTATTATTTCGATCCTCGTAGGCTGACGGATGTGTGCAGAGGATCATCTGAGGCAGTTACTCAGTGTTTGGTAGCTCCAGTATTGCAGTTGTTCAGGTTGGGCCTTCGCAGAATCTTCCAGGGTGCATTTTTAGAAACTTTCTATTTTTAGGAAATTAGGTCAGGCGGAAGCTGCTATTTTGGGTAGGGCACCTGGTTCAACTATTCAGATCAGAGTCGACCCAGTTCTTTAGTTTGATGATCAGACGAAGAAATAAGTATTTAATGATTTATTAAATATTTAATATTTTGACTTTATATTAAAGTCACTTTATTAATATATTTAAATATTAATGATTAAATGATATATTATAAAGTATTTTAATACTTTATAATAAAGTGATTTATTTTGACATAATGAATAATTATTATTCATTAATGAGGCGTCATTTAATTATTATTATTTCTCCTAAGTTCAAAAAGGCGAATTAAATCATTTTATTAAATGATTATTTGAAAAGAGCTGTGGGTCGAATTTCTCAAAGGCAGTATATATTTCTCTTCAAGACAAATCGAACCATTTATGTGATGATATTCTAATTTGTCTTTTTTGCTCTGAGCATTGGAGTTTGCAAACCCTAGGGTTTCTGGCAGACGAAGCGTTTCTGGAGAACGATACCTCTTCAGAGATTGGCAGACTGAGGCTGTGCAATACCAGCTGAAGCTTGCAACTTGGTGACTTCATTCAGAAGTTGCAGTTGAGCACATTGAGTTGATTTCAGGCAGGATTTTCAAAGAACTTCATCAGTTAGCAGGGGCGACCTATCAGAGGTTGATTTTACAGAGTTCTGGCATTTTTCCTTTTGGGCCGTACCATATTCTTTTGCTGCTGCTGTACAGGCCGTACAAATCTGTACCTGCAAAGCCGTACCATTTCTTCAGGAAGAAAACGCCCTCAGTTTTCAGTGAAAGTCATTTGGCTCTGGAGCGCCTTGGTCTTCTGGAGGATTATTTTCATTCAGAGCTTGGAGACTGGCTCTTATTTCAGCCGTACATTCATTCTTTGTTGTTTTGGGCGCCTGGCAAGAAAAATCAGGTTTTTGAAATAAATTCATATTTAATGCATATGTCATATTTTTACATTGTAAATGCTCTGGAAGTGAAGTAAAATGGTGCGCCTACCTTCTCTGAACAATTTTGAGCTTGTTTCATGAATTTAAAATTTATTATGAATTTATTGGCAATTTAGAGAGAAATCGCAGCTTCTTGCATTTTTATCAAAAACCACAAAAACATAGAAAAAACACAAAACTTGCAAAAACATTAGTTTCAGATTGGGTTTCGGGGTTGAGAACCACCAGGGTTCTTACACATTTGTTCATTGAAAAAACATCTCTTGTTTACAGTTTATGTGGACGGCATCACTTGTCAATAAACCATCATAAGACAGCTCAATGTCAAAATACAATGGCAATGCCAATACTATGGAAATTTTAATATAGGGAAATCTGTACTGGAGATTTTCTTTATTTGACAACAGAGATCATGGTAAAATTTTGCAAGGAGCTATTGAAATGAGACATGAATAAGAACCATGGCAGTGCTGGCAAGTGTGATGACAAGATTCTACAAGCAGGGATGAAAATATTGGGTTTGAGAGCACAAAAAATCAAAATATTAGTGTCACAATCTTCTGAAAAATCTCTAGGAACATACCAATTTGGTTAAAACTTAAATTGTATCCAAAGATTGTCATGCTTTATTTTGTTACCTGCATAATGGGAATTTCATGGTACTTTACATGCTAGTCCAGAAAAAAAATATTGTTTGTCACCTATGATTATGAATTATGATGCATAGATAATTACTGGCTAATTTCTAACTAATTAGCATTTGTATTAGTTCCAAATGAAGATATCATATGCATTCGCCAGATCCTAACCATATAATTTTACTTCTTTGGGTCTTGACTTAAGATCTTATAACATGTTTACTCTTGTGGTAGAGTACATTGTTTTCCTTGTTTGACAAACCAAAATAGTCCAGTATACAATGTAATTCCTTGAATTTTGGTTTACAATATGACTCAAATATTATTCACAGGATTGTCTTACCTGATTTTCTTTAATTTTGGGTGCCTTCTCCATACTTTTTGCTTAATTACACTATCTCCTCTGTAACTTTTGTTTCAGATTTATTGTTTGACATAGTTTGCTAGCAGTTGATAATTGATAGGTTACCTGTTGATGGTAATTTTAGTCTTGGGGTGGTACTCTCAGACATTCCTCCAACATGACCACTAATATTTTCCTAAAACTTTATCATCTGATTTCTTTCAAACATGGCCATGAAGGATGCAAAGAATGGATTTTCTCCTCAGTCAATTGATGGATTGTTTCTTTAATCCTTCAGGATATGGTCATAGGCTCCATTGAACCCAAAGAAGAAAGTGAAGGCGAATGTGAAGTGGCATCTTTGGCTCAAACCAATTCTGCTCTACCATCAATATTCCCTAAAAACTGAGTTGTGATTTGTGGAAGCATGCGTTTTTAGGCATAAATGAATCATGTCCTTTATATGAACATTCTACTTAATGCATTTTGGATTCATGAATAGAATATTATGTATTTAAGTGCACTTGATCATGAATCATTGTGTTTAGTCAATCATCATTTTAAGGGAATCAATGAGGCTGAACAACCATGCAAAGTGAACAACTAAGATGAGTAACCACATAATGTGAATGGCTAATTTGAATTACCAACAATTGTCGTTCTCAGCTCACTGGCCACAAACTCCCTATCATATCTATGCCTAAAGGGAATCACCAATTATTGCGAGTCTCGGTTCAAGGGTTGTAAACTGTGTATCACACCCTAACATTGATTGTTCTTCTCTATGGTCAAGTGTATTACATAGAGATATTTAGGAGACTAAAATTGTGACATCATTATATCTTAGTTGGTGATTGCCTACCAGCATGTACTTTCTTCATTAAATCTAATTCGCTAGATTTTTTATTATTCTTCTGGATATGCCATTCTGTAGGGATGTTCTAAAACATTGTCATAATGTAAGTACTAGTAACAGCAACTAAAGGTGCTATTGAATGGCTGATAGGCACAAATATTTATAACCCTGTCAGCCAATCATTGCACATTTTCCAAGGTGTTCGGGCACAAGAGAACACGTGTTACCATTTGATGACCTTTCAAACAAGTCACAGGTGTACCCACATGTATGATTTGTCTCTCTGCAATTTTGACCACCTTTGTGCCCAGCAAGATCCCTGCATAGGCTTAAGATCTTGGCTTCATCTTGCTCTCCCCATCCTCTAACACAATAACTACAGGGGTATGTACATGAATGAGTACACATGCAAGAGTGATTATAACTGTGGCCTTTTTCAAGCGCACATCTTTGAAGGCACTGCTAACATCTGCATCCACAAACAGTGAGATCTTGTTTTATCTATCCATGAATTACATCTGCCTCTAACTAATATATAAATCTCTGAAAAACAAGAAAAAGGAACGACAATATAAAACTCTGAAAGGAAAGACAGGTCACATAGTACTTGTGTAGGAATTAAAATAATTTGTTTAGGGAAGGAAAGATTGAATACAAAATTTAGATTAGAAATTCTAAATTATGTGTCATGTCCCTTTTTAGAATTAAAAGAAATAATTTTTTGAAATGGGCCCAATCACAAATTTTTCAAAAGGGCAATTTAAAAATTATTATAGGTCCTATAGAATGTTTAAATAAATGTTTATTCAAAATGTAATTCATAAAAGGACATTTGGATGTAATTTAATAGATCTGTCATTTGGGACAGATTGCACGTCAACCTAGAGGTTGACCATCTCCTCAACCGACTACCAAGGTTGATCGCTCGTCACTATATCATACTGCAAGATCTTTGGGTCAAGAGTGACCAAGAATGATGAAGGGAGTAGATAATGCAATGGTATGAGGAAAGAAGCAAACAGGAGGAGGAAGAATGCAACACTAGTCGTAGGCGTACTCCCATCAACTAATGCTCGTATGACCCAACAAGGACAAAAATTGAACACCAAGTGGGCAAGAAACACCTGAAGAATGACTACGAAGATCATTGAGATTAAAAGAACAGGACGATTGTTGAAGAAGATTGAAACGAATTGTTGAAGAGGCAAATGAAGACTTGAATGAAATAAACCAAGACATTACTGAATTGAACAAAAACCTTGACAACGAACAAAACCAAGACACCTTCAAGACATCTTCCGTAATAGAAAAAGAAAAATTTAAAAATGATGAAAATGAACTAACAAGAGAAATTGAAAACAACATACGCCGCATTGGAGAGTTGTCCATATTAGACGACGAAGAACCGAGAATTGGAGGATTCGAGTCAATGACCCTTGGACGGAGGGATTATTGGAACAAACACCAAGAGACTCGAAGTTCGAAGGACACTGAGAGGGGACGTGTTGTAGACCTGTATGTGGCCAAGAGTGCAAGAGAGGCATCGAAACGTCAGGAGAGAAATAGTCCAATCAAGTCCAACACACAGGGAGGGCATTAAGGAAGAAACATGGAGACTCCACCAGCTAATCTGAGTGTGGAAAGGAAAAAGTTGCCAAAGTTCACAGGGAACGGTTTAGAGGATCCAGTACATCATTGCAAAACATGTAAGACGATATGGATAGCGAATGGGTAGGACAATGTGGATTATTGGTTAAGAGCATTCACAGTGACATTGAGGGGCATAGCCATAGACTGGTACATTGAACTTGAAGCAGCACTAAAAGTCTCATGGCAAGCATTGAGGAGAGCATTCAAAGAAGAATTTAAACTTCTCAGGGATGACAATGAAATAGTAGCAGAGATTTACAATACGAAGCAAGTAAAGCATGAAAATGTATGAGCCTATAATCGTAGGTTGAAGGAGTTGTTGGTCAAATTGGAGACTTAGCCAGTTGATGGGTTGAAGAAACGATGGTTCATCGAAGGGTCACTCCCGTTGCTAAGGAAGAAGATGAAAGTCGTACCTCCATCATCGTACGCTGAAGCATACAATCGGGCAATGGATATAGAAAGTGAAAACAAAACATCCTCCTGAGGGAGGAGGAAGATTAACGATGAGGAGAGTACAGACAATAGTAACTAGGGTGAGTCAAAGACCGTCCAAACACTAAGGAAAGAGACGATAAGAATGATGAAGGAATTGAAAGCAAAGAAGGAGAGTATGAAAGAAAATAGAGAGTTGTGGTGCACTGACTATAAGGGGGAAGGCCACACAAAGGCTAATTGCTCGAAAAAAGTTATGTGATATCTGCCAAGTGATGGGACATTACATCAAGGAATACGCATACAACCTGAAGACAAGAAGCACACAAGTGCTCTTTACACAAGGAGAACAATCAACCCCGCCAAACACACCACCAAAACCCCAGAACAACTCCAACACATCCCCCAGAGGATGTCAAAATAATAGAAGAGGTAATAACAGTGGGCCTAGAAGCAAAATACAATATGATAGTAAAGGGAGAACCATGATAGAATGTCGGAAGTGCAACGAGTGGGGGCACTTTGCCAGGGAATGCCAGAATGGTCAAAGTTCAGGGGGAAGATTGTGCAAATGGTGTGGACTGAGTGACCACAAAGACATTGACTGCCCCAAACAAAAAGGCATCAACATGTTAGATGTGGAGCAGAAGGAAGAGGTATTAACAATCACCAGAGCACAAACAAAGGCCATATACCCAGATCCACGTATGTAAAAACAAAGAATGAAGGAAGCAACAATGGAGGTGGAGTAGGCGATGGCTAAGGAACGAAGAACCTCTCTGGAAACCCCAAGTATCTCCTGGCGGTCGGTGGCAAAAAAGAACATCGTACGACAAGTATTGCAGACCACCATACCCATCAAAGTGACCGACCTTCTCCAGATGATGCCACAACTTGGAATGGGGACCACGGACATAGTCAGTGATGAACAATGTCAGCAGTGAGAAGGCCAAAGGAAGGAAATGGTAGTAGACCCTCCAGCCGAGGGTGAACAAGTTATTGACCCCATGTTGTTGACAGTAAACATTGGGAAGAGACCGACAATCATGCAAATGGAAATCAGACGGAAAAATCTAACAAACACAATCGTCGATGGAGGATCAAGAGTCAATGTACTACCTGAAGACACATGGAAGAGTCTCTGGAGACCTACACTCTGGCCACCAATGTTCCAATTAGTGAGCGCCAACCAACATGGTATCAAGCCATTGTGAAGTCTAATGGCGCAAAAGGTGACAATCGAGACACAACCATTCCTGTTAAACTTTATAGTCATTCCATTGCAAAAACAGGCATACGATGCACTCCTTGGAAGGGGATGGCTAGTGGCAACCAAAGTAGATCATAACTAGAAAAGAAACACACTGTCTATAGAGAGCAACGGAAGAAAATATGTTATTGATTTAAGAAACCAAGCAATTAGTGAGGAGTTGGCATCATCGGACTCTAAGTTCGAAGGATTTAGAATGGAGGAAAGAGGAACCATAGAACCAAACGACAAAGGCATCTTGGACCTCCAAGAATGCTTAGAGGATGAGACAAGTTCACTGAATAGATTATTCCACTGGCAGATGGAGGACTATGAAGTATTTCAATGAGATTGTAGCATGTTGCAAATCAAAGAAATTAGAGATGGAGCATTGACGAGCCAGACATTTCCTCCTGAGTACGAAGAGTACAAAGAAGGAATGGCCAGAGTGGATGACACACTGGTACACAACTTTGATGGGGACAAGATGATCAAGTATGAGGAACCGAACACAAAGAAAGTCAATCTGGCAGAAGACAATCCTTGAATGATTCTGGTTGGTGACAACTGGAATCCAATGCTAAAGGTGGCGACATTCAAAATTTTCACAGAATACAAAGATGCCTTCGCATGGGCGTACAAGGATTTGAAGGGTTTACCTTCAGAACTGTGCGTACATAGAATTCCATTGGTACCAGGGGCACAACCCATACAGAAGAGACAACACTGAATGAACAAAAATTATGCGGCGAAGGTGCAAGAAGAGATGGAAAAAGTGTTAGAAGCATAAATCATATTCAAGGTTGAAGTGAGTGACTAGTTGTCACTGATCGTGAAATCACTAAAGAAAGAATTGGAGTAGATTCGAATATGCGTGGGCTTCCGAAGCCTCAATGCAGTAACAATAAAGGATCCCTTCCCAATCCCATTCACCAACTCAATATTGGAAGAAGTAGCAGGGCATGGAATCTACTCGTTCATGGACGGGTTTTCGGGGCACAACCAAATAAGCATAGTTGAAGAGGACAAACTCAAGACAATGTTTGTGGTTGAAGACGGAGTGTACATATACAATTGGATGCCATTTGGTTTGTGCAATGCTCCAACGACCTTCCAAAGGATAATTCTGCACATATTTGACAAGATGTTGGTAGGAAACTTCAAGGCGTTCCTGGATGACTGGTCGATCTATAGTGACAAACAAAAACACCTGAAGGCCCTCCAAGAATGCATGGAATGCTGCAGAGTAGCATGACTAGCACTCAACCCCAAGAAGTGTCGGCTCATGGTGTCTCAAGGGAAACTGCTTAGGCACATAGCCTATAAGGTTGGATTGAAGACCGACCTAGACAAGGTCCGAGTGATCGTACAAATGGAACCGCCTTAGAACATCACTAGGGTGAAGTTGTTCCTCGGACATGTCAGGTACTACAGAAGGTTCATCAAGAACTTTGCCCAAATTTCATACCTATTGGACATACTCACAAGGAAGGTGCAAGTGTTTGAATGGACAAAAGCACAAGAAGTAGCCTTTAAGGAACTAAAGGTACGATTGATTAGTTCGCCAATTTTGGCATACTTAGATTGGAACAAGGAATTCCATGTGCACATGGACGCTTCGAACTATGCAATCGAAGTGACATTGGCACAAGTGGATGTACAAAGACTAGACTATTTAGTGTTCTTCGCTAGTTGACTATTGTTAAAAGCGGAGAACTACAGTACGATAGAGAGGTAAGCTCTCAAAATGGTGTACGTGGTACAAAAGTTTAGACACTACCTAATAGCGACTCCATTCACATTCTATGTCGACCATTAGGCATTGATGTACTTGGTGAACAAGCCCATTATTTAGGGGAGAGTAAGCTGATGGCTTTTGCTCTTATAGGAATTCACATTCACCATCATCGTACGATCAAGGAAGAGTCATGTCATCACCGACCAATTGTCAAGAATCCGGTTTGGCGAGCTGCCTAAGGGAGTAAACTACCACCTTGGTATGAGGAGATTGGGGAGTATTTGTCAATGTCATCGTTTCCAAGAGATACGCCACTTTTTGAGTGGTGGAAGCTAGTACTTAAAAGTAGAACTTTTCAATTGATCAATAGGCTACTATATAAGATGGGATCCAATCAAGTGCTTCGATGATGTGTTATGGAGGAAGAGATTCTTGGAGTACTAAAGGAGGCACTTGAAGGACTAGCAGGAGGACATATGGGGCCCGATGCCACAACACAAAAGATCTTGTTGGCGGGACTATGGTGGCCGATTGTGCATACAGATGCTCAAGAATGGGTGGTGGGATGCGACACATGTCAAAGAGTTGACAAACCACTGAAGAGGGTTTTCATGTCACTCTTTCCATCTCAACCACAAGAGTTGTTCAAACGGTGGGGATTAGATTTCATCAGGCCATTGAAGGTTAGCCAATTAAACTGATGCAGATATATAATTGTCGCCACCGAGTACTTAACAAGGTGGGCGGAGGCTCGGGCACTGCCAGATAACACTGCATTGAGTACAACGAGGTTCATGTATGAGCAAATTGTCACAATGTACAACATACATATTCAAATCACTAGCGATAGAGGGGGCCACTTTGTCAATCAATCATCTGATTGATGACGATGGAGTTCAAAATTTTGCATAATGTATCTAGCTCTTACTACCCAAGAGCAAACGGTCAGGCGGAGTCAACCAACAAGGTACTTGTCTTTGTCATCCACAAGTTGTGTGGCATTGAGGAGGCAGATTGGGAAGAAAAGCTATCAGCTGTACTATGGGCATATCGTACGATCTACAAGGTAACCACTAGCCATATGCCATTTCAACTAATGTACAGGCTAGAAGCAGTAGTGCTGGCAGAGTAAATGGTACCAAGCTTGTGAATAATAGTGGAGAATAGACTTGGCGATACAGAGAGTTTGAAGGAAAGATTATTTCAATTGAACAAGCTTGACGAATGGTGCTCACACAGTGGGCAGTGGAGGTAATGCAGGAACAAAGAAAATTTTGGCACGACACACATTTCCGTTAGGAAAACTTCCAGCTGGGGTAGTCTATCCAAAAATATAACGGTTGTAACAAACTAAAGCCTGGTAAGTTTAAAACAAGGTGGCTGGGGCCATTCAAAATCCATGAAATCGGGGAAAAATAGAGCCATCAGACTACAAAGACTAAATGGTACTCTACTAAAAGATCCTATCAATGGGTCCAAGTTAAAAATATACAAGGAGAGAAAAGAAGAACTAGTTCAAGTCAATATGCTCAGATATGCAACCAAGGAAGATTGATTAGTTAGCAAAAACAAAACAATGGAAGAAGACTAGGGAATCAGAGGAGGCGAGTATGCACCAGAGGAGGATTAGATTGTGAGGGGAAAAGATAATCGAAGAGAGATTGACCAAAAAAGGAATAGAGGACATTGTAGTGCCTTGTGTACACAAACATTTGACGAATGTACTATTCAGAACAGCTGCTCTCTGGAGAAGGGTGTGGGGTCATTGGAAATACCAGGCACCCTATGAAGGCATAAGAAGGGGATACATATTGTATGAACTCGATGAGGAAGCGCAAAGGGAGAAAGATGAAAAAGTAGAAAAAGAAAGAAAAGAAAGGTAGGAACAGATTGAAACCGATGAAGAAGAATGGTGGGACAATGAGGCCTGGAATGGGTATGTAGAAAAAATTGGACCGTGTCTCAAAGCAATAATAATGACAAAAGACATTCATTTCCACAGTTGATGGATACATAGATGATTTGCTCAAGTACATAGATGATTTGCTCAAGTACATGAGAGAAAACAAAAGGATGCTGAAAGTGGACATTGGACGGGCTATAGCCCAACCCAGTCAGACCACAATATGGCGGATGGTACAGTGACATAAGTTTTAGAGGTATAGGACTAGGACCCGCTCCCTTAGTGGATAAGATATTTGATTTCGAATTTATGGGTACTTGTGAAGAGGAATGCTATAAGAAGCCTCTATTCACATGCAAGTGGGGCATTATGTATCAAAATTAAAAGTGAGAAAAGATGACGAAATAAGAGGCTAGAAAATAAAATGGGATGAGAGAGAAAATGATCATTACCAAAAGCAAAAATTGAATGGAGAGTAAAAAATTGAAAAAATGATAAAGGCAAAGTTGAAAAATAAGAAAAATGAAAAAATTAAAATGGAGGAATTAAAAAATTCAAAAAATGAAAAAAGTAGGAGCTCGAAGGATGGAAAAATAAAAAATTAGAAAAAATGAAGGAAAAGATGGGAGTGGGAGAATTGAAAGAAATGGAAAACATTGAAAAATTAAAAAATGAGAAAAATATTAAAGTGAAGGGGAGAGAAGGAAATATTAAAATAAAATGGAAAGTAGAAAAGATTAAAACAAAAGGAAAAAAGATTAGAATAAAAGGTATTATTAAAATAAAAAAATTGAAAAAAGGAAGTGTTGTGACCTTTTCACACATTCCCATTCAAGATGGGGACCCCTAATTTACCCATTATGGTCTTTTGGCTTTGTTTTGTCTCTCTTTTGAACTGCTTTCTTTCTAATTGCCTCCGTGAGCGTCCGGCCATCGAGCTTAAACGCGTGGAAATTTGGCCGTGTCTGAAAATTAGGGCTTTGAACTTTCCAAAGCTAATTTGAAGTCATGGTTGTGAATAAATTGAAAATCTCGAGATTAACATTGATGTCTTATGATACCCTGAAGTTTCCACCAAAGTTTCATCACCCGCAACTTACTATTTCAGTAAGCGTTCCATTCGGCGCTTTTCTCAAAGATTCTTAAAAAGTTTAACAAATTAGCGATTTATCTTCGAGCACATCACCGCCTCACCGTAAAATTCTGGATGCTGAAACAGCATTAACGCAATGGTTTAGCGCCTGCCTAGAGCATTTTAGGTTTATATGCTAAGTTTTCAATGCATGTTTGAGGATTCCTTTTGGGTTTTCTGAGACCTTCGCGATGGTGTAACATGCAAAATGAGATAATGATTTTCAGAGTTCAGCCTTCAGAGGCTATTTTTAGGGTTTGCATGTCAAGGTTTTCTTTGCATGTCAAGTGATTCCTTGTGGGTTTTTCAATAGCTTCGCAATGATGTGACATGCAGGATGATTGGTATTTAGTGACTTACTATTTTTAGTAGTTCCATTCCGGCAGCTTTCTCCTAGCGCATCAGAACCACAAACAGGGCGCAGTGCAACAAAAATGAGGTCAAACGGAGGTCATTTGATATGCATGCTAATCAAATTAGGGTTTCTAGCTTCGAGACCCAAAAAGAGGGGTAAAATGTCAGAATTTTCGAAAACCGATGTATCCCACTGCAATCAGCATCTTTCGAGCTATACACCGGTAAAATTTGAAGGCAAACAGAGCACTTACTATTTATAGTAAGGCATTCCAGAAATTGGCTAAAAATAGTAAGTCAGCAACAGGCGCCAGTGCCAACGGGCAGGTCACCCAATGAGCACGCCATTCGAATTTCAAGTCAAATGGAGTTGTGGAGATCTCAGAAACAAGCAGTTACTATAAATAGTAAATCATCTTCAGAAATGGGCTAAAAATAGTAGGCCAACTTAGGATGGCAGTGTGAACGGGTTGACAAGGTCATGAGGGTCCAGTGTTCAAAATATCAAATCGATCTGAGCTTCAGAAGTGTGGAAATCAGAGGACTTACTATAAATAGCAGGACGTGGAGAAATTGGCAGAAGAAAAGAAAAGTGGCCAAGTGTTGAAAATTCATCGTTCACCACCTTGAGAATGCGCCCACTTTAGCTGGAGAGCAAGCCAAGCATGAAAAATATTCTAAGTGTTTCATCCACCTCCAGGGGTAAAATGCGCCCTCACAAGCAAAATGGTTGAAGAAGTTTCTAAGGCATTGAATATCCTGCTCATACCTCCATATGCGCCCTCAAGGTGATGGCATGCAAAATTTTTTCTAAGTGTCAAGCTTATTCTCCACCACCTAGGAAAGGCGCCCATGCTTCAAAGAAGGTCAAAGAGTCAAAGGTTTTATCCTTCACCATAGGCAAAATGCGCCCATCCTTCACATCATGCTAAATGCGCCTATGTCTAAAGGGAAGTCAACAAGTCAAAGGGGCGTTGGAAACTTCATCCTTCTCCTATGTTCAAATGCGCCCATCCACTTGCCCCCTCCAAATGTGCCCATCCACTTGCCCCCTCCAAATGCGCCCAAGATTAGCAAGGAAGTCAAAGACAAGTCAAAGCAAAGATGTTGGGAGTTTCATCCTCCACACATGCTAAAATGCGCCTGTTGATGTGATTTTTGTGACCATACCAAACAGCAGAACAAAATAGTTTGGGCTACTCCGTTCTCTCTTGATCAAAGTATTCCATGCGCTAAGATTGCGAGAAAGTTCGCATGTTCAACTCCAAGGTTCCTTAAGTGCGAATAGACCCAGTTTGGTTGATGTGTATTGCTGTGTTCGTACGAAGGGACTTACACAATTGTCCAGATTTCTTGCAGTCAGCAGTTAATGTATGATATTGAAGGGGAATTCTTACGTGTATGATTTGGCAATGTGCATCTTTTCCTAAGACTAATAAGAAATATACGGAAAGTAAAGGGGAAAGTGCCTAAGAAATTTATATTATATTCTAAATGCAGGATATGTGGAGCTTCATTTTGATAGACTTCAACCAGATTTCACCTAGCCTCCGTCGGACAGCCTCAGCAAAATCGGTGCAATCTTCAAAGGGGATAGCAAAAGATATTCAAGTTATAGCTTAACATACGTACACCATCAGAACAACGCATATGGTGTATAAACTACAACCGGTTAAACACAAGATATCGTCCAAATTTGACTACTCTGTAAGGCGACTTATCATCAACAAGCCGCTAGTGGTATGGAATAAAACGGTTATCTCAATGAAACACCACACAATCGGCAAGCTACTTGCATGACGACCCACGGATACTTAAAGGAAGAAGAAGTCCTCCCCATAGCATTTCATGACAAGACTAATTCCACTTCATCAATGAAAAGATCTATTATCATAAAATGTGTTACACAACAATCTCCTCCAAAGTTTTCAAAGGGAAAACTTTCTTTCTTCTCCAAATTATGCAAAATGCTCTACAATACTACACTATCTAGCTCTCTCAATGTCTACTCTGATTCTAATCTGATCTTCTAATATTCTGATTGTGTTACAAATGAGGGGGACTCCCCTTTTATAGCTAGCCAAGTCCCAAAGGACGGCTAGGGTTACAATCAATAGAGGGGCCAGAATCGCGCCACCTCAGCCCTAACCCTAAAAACTGCCAGAATAGGGAGTGGTACATTAAATGAATCAAAGATTCCCACTCACTCCCAAAATAGCAAATGCAATAAATGCTCCATACTCAGTCTTCTAGAAGATCTTCGGCCCAAGAGGTTCCATTATTCTCCACCGCCTAACCTAACAGCACCGCCAAGTACTACCAACCTCCTCGAATCGAATCGTGGAACACAATCTAGTCAGAAACTCTAACACTCAGGATCACGCTCATGCCTCTCGCATAAAGATTCTTCGCCATCAAGGAGTCCCGTATTCCGGATCAAGGCGGAGAAAGTAGAAGTATTCTCGAAATCATCTTGTACAAAGGTCTTAACATCCGAAAAGAAAGGTGTTAGCCTACCCCTCAAATTATCAACATTAACTTCATCTGGATTCAGCCGCCTAGCAAATATGGCCTCAAAGGTATTCTGAACTCCATCAATAATATTGGCCATAGCTTTATGTACCCTGGCTGAATCTGCCTGTGCCGCGTCGAAGAAACCACGCCTGATGCTAGCCGGGGTATAGCCATCAACACCAGAAATCATACTCATACCACGACGCTTCCATCAATCAAGAATCGCGAATGGCACATGCTCATCGCTCAAGACTGGATCAATCTTTACCCGATAGATAGGAGGCATCGCTTCAAGCATGATCCATCAGACGAATCAGTAGGAAGGAAGAGGTGAGGCCTCCGCCAGCAAGTGGCTAGCGTCCTCCATGACTTTTCTGCTCGGAAGACAACTCACAGGTGACCCATTTATCTGCTTCCTGTGCCATCCTCCCCAACTCTACCAAGCCGCTGATCGACTCTCTAGGTACATCTGCTGGAGGCTCTATCACTGGTATATCCTGCCTTCGAGAACGAGATAACTGCTGTACATATCCAATTAACGCCTTGTGTTCTCTCTTCAGCTTCTTATACTTCCCTTCTTTCTTGAATAATCTATCTTTGAGGGCGAGGTAGGAGTTGTCACACTCCTCTACAATCTGCGCGCTAGTGGGGCGTCCCAAGTCTAGAGTCGTGACCACATAATTCTGTACCGTTTATCTTGGCCACAGGTCAACTCGGGTGGAACAACCACATGAAGAGTACGAGAGCCATCCTCCTCAGTGGAGATCTTCGAAAACTTTCTTGCTTTCTTCTTCTGTGGAGGTGCACTGATCCTGTTCAAAAACTCCTCCATCTCAACTGCTGGATCAAGCTCCTCACTGGGGCTTCTTCTCATTTTGTCCTTAAGCCAATCGGGCACATCATACTGTATGTCAAAGGGCTGCTGCTCCTGTGCCTCGACCTCTCTAACCTGCTCAACTTCTTCATCATTCTGGCGAGGCTCATCGTCCTCAAGTGGCTGAGTATCACCTGACACTATATCATCATCTTCGTTCATGGCCGCCTCCAACTCTTGTTGAAACTGAGGGTTAGTAATAGTCCCCTCATCATCCTCGGGCCGATCAATTCTTTAACAGTGTGTGCTTATACCGCCAACCGACTTCCTCCGCGGAGGCCTAATATCCGCGGTACTACTTGCACCGATTCGCTGCATTTCGTTGATCAGCAAATAAAGAGATCTTCCAGATGCTTGGAGAACGTGCGGTTCCAATGGTGATGCAACCGACTGAGGCTTTGGCTTGGTAGGCCTCTGCCTAACTATTTCCTTCTTTCTCGATCTCCCGACCTCCGTGATCTGTTTCTTTCGCCGCTGGTGTATGCTTGATCTCCCATCAAATTAGCCTTCAACCTTCGCTTACCCACTGCCAACCCATGCTCTAGTAAATGTCGACTGATAGGAAGTTATGACGAATCTGCAACCCCTGCCTAACTAACGGAGGTGGAAGTGGGGTATCTCTATAGCTGCATAACTGATGAACAACATTCATATCCTCATTGACTGTCCCGAATCGGGTACAACCTCACACTCGGACAAAAGTGATAGGTAACGAGAAAAAACATCCTTTTCCTTACTCGGTCTTATATATCAACCGTGATCAGCCCAATAATCTTCAATGGCCTTTATGCTTAAATTCTTTTCCTCGACAGCATTCCATTTGATGTTATGATAATATGTGTCAGCCGGGCTTGTGTGCGGTATGAAAAATGATAAAACCTAGTTCACTTTCAGCCTCTAGTCATCAGGATTGAGGGACACACCATCCGAAAGGTCTATTACAATTGGAAATCTCTATCCTCCTTTTCTTCTTCTTTTGAATCTTATCAAAGGCAAGCAGTTGCCTAGATATCTCTAGCATCAATATTCTATCTGTTGGGTACTTAGGCAGCCTATATGGGTATGATGAGAAACCTTGCAGCGTAATGTATGAAAATCTCGGAAACTGTATGAACCAGCACCGATACCTCTCGATTAGCTCTTGGGCATCCCTCGAGATTCTGTGTTGTAACCGCTCTTGAAGCAGCCTCGTAATGTACATGGTGAATGAATCGTTGACACGCTTGTAGTGGGTTGTGCTCGATAGGTGCAACTGTGGACAGGCGTCATATATCTTAAACTGGTGGGAGCCACAACCGACGGGTTCCTTGTAAGATATCCCCCTGTACTTCGTCATCCGTGCCAACATATAGATAATGTAGGAGCTCATGTAAAATGTCTTCGTTCTCCTCAAACTCAGGAGCTGCTCATGTAGATTATCACTGATCATCTCAGCCCAATTAACATAGTCCTTCCCTTCTAACACGAGGTTGATGTAGTAAAACATCCAGGGCTCAAAAATAAATGATTGTGCACAACCTCCGACCCTGCTCAGCATCATGATGAGGTCACAATACTCCTGCTTCAAATCCTCCGCTATGATCTGCTTGGAAAACTTCGCACGAGAAGGCTTAGGAGTGCTCATCCAGTGAGTGTTAATCATCTCCGTGCATCTTTCGAATGCGGAAGCATACATCTGCTCAGCCCGCTCTTTGGATTTATAGACCATGTTTCTGTGCACCGAGATCCCGAAAGCTTCACCAATGGCTGCTGGAGTAAGATTTGCAAGTACTTGGCCATCAGGTGACATGATCGACCGGTGTTCTTTCTCGTAGCAATTAGCACACTCCATCATCAGCTCTGAGCATTGAATGGCTGGTGGAAAACCAGCAGCTGCATATAGCCCACTTCGGACGATATTGTGTGAAGTAGTTGAAGGCCGATGATTTCCAATCCCCAACATTCTGCTTTTGAAGGCCTCCAGGTTGACGGAACCCAGGTTGGTGTCTGTCAACTTGCCCAACTTTGAAATAAACTTTGATTCTGGCATGAACGTCTTACTCAGCTTCTTGATCACAGCTTGTCTGGATGCACCATTGTCCTTGCTTCAGCCATCTGCAAACATCAAACATTCGTCAGCAATTTAGTTTATAAAAATAAAACATGACATTGCATAGGGGCTGCAGTCGACTTCAAGAAGCTGCAATAATTTTCTTGTTCGCAAACCTCAGCTTCTTCTCTTGAACTTCAACACTTAGAACAGATTCGAAGTAAACTTTAGTGACTTCACTTTACTACTCTTAATCAGCAGCTTGAACTTTATAACTTCGTATCTTATCAGCAATCAGCAATCAACCAACTTGCACTTTGAAAACTCTCAGCAATTCATCCCAAGGCGTCCTTTTCAACTGGCAACTTTGAGCAACTTCTAAGTGCACCTTTTAGCAACAAATCAAACTTCAGCCACACTCATACCTTTCAGCAACTGCTCTTCTCCAACCAGCAAGTGCGCACTTCTATACTTCAGCAAAGGCACCTCTCAGCAATTCAAGGCGTCGCTCCTAGCAGCCTCAGCAAACTCCAAACTTCGAACTCTTCAAGCAACAACTCACTGCAACACTTCACACAGAGCAAATTCGACCTCTTCAACTGTGAAAAATAAGTTAGAAACCTCTTCATTTTATTGCTCAAGATCGAATTCTAGAAGGAGCCATTTTTAGCCAGTGCATTTAACTTCCACTACTCCACTCGAAGAATTCGAATTCTCCCTCTCTGGTATTTCTGACACTTGTCTCTCGACGTCCGGAATCTTGCTCTTCTAGAAACTTGACTTTGACTGGCATCCTTTGAATTCATTTCCGAAAATTTAATTAAATCCATCATTTTGATTCACCAGCCGGGACTCAGTCACTTGAATTTCAAATTTAACTCTTCATCATCTCTGGAAAATTCATCATTGAAGAATTCAATCCAAATTATCTAGGCAACTCATCTCGAATTCATCATTCAGAGAAATTTACTTTGAAAAGTCGTTTTATTCAAGTTTGCCTTAGAAAATTTAAAATTCTCCCTTAGGAAAATTCACAATTTGAGCACTGATTAAATTCTTCACTGAAAAAGTGTCGGCGAAGTGCGGAAGATCTGGAAATCCATTTATCATTGCGAATGTTCAGTACCCAGAAGAGAATTTTCTTCAGAACGCCTCGAATCCATGGGTACCCAACGAACGGGTTCATTTAATTTTTGAAATTTTGAACTTTAGAAAAATATTATTTTCACCATTTTAAATTGATTCTTCGCCTTGTGATCACTCTGTGTTGCTCTGACTTGAAAAATTTGAGTTATCTTGCATAAAAATCCATCTCTGACTTCGTCACTGAAATGTTTGCCGGTGCTCTGAGAAATTTTACCACCTTGAGCAATAGGCGTATTTTCTAAGAAGAAAATAATTTTCCTTAGAAAATATTTTAATCATCTCGCACTCTGAGATCTTGCCTTAGAAAAAATTTTGATTGCCAGTGGAGAGGAATTTTTTTATCAACTTCGTTCATTCCCGGCATGCCTTGTACATTTTATCTCCACTTCATCCCATATCATTTCACACTTGGAAAATATTTATTCAAAAGCCCAACGCCTTAGAAAATTTAAATCTCACGCCTTAGAAATTTTTTAACATTTTATCACTCTAGGCGCACAACACTTGACATCTTATTCTCAACGTCTTGGAATATATTTTAAAATCACCTTATAACTCCCTTCAAACATTGGCGCATACTTCACTTAGCATTTTATTTTCAACGCCATGAAATATATTCTAACATATTCCAACGCCTTATAACTCCCTTCCTAGGCGCACATCACACTTTATTCTTAACCCCTTCAAATATTTTCCATGCCTTAGGAAATTCCAACGCCTTATAACTCCCTTCACACGCCTAGCAAAGTTTTCACTAAGGCCCACCACCTTGGGCGCATTCTTAGTGTAGAGGAGGATAACGTCCACCTTTTACCACTTCTCACCACGCCTTGGTAACACTCTCGTCCCATTTACCACCATTATTCACCTTTCACATCCAAGTATGGGCGCATTTCTATGTGAGAGAAGGATGAACTTGCCACCACGTCCCCCTGTGACCTTTCAACTTCATAATTTTCGTCTTGACATGCATGATTTGGGCGCATTTTGCCTATGGAGGAGGACGGAAAACTTTGACTTTGTTGACTCTTTGCAAGTTGGGCGCATTTCCTCGTGTGAAGGATAAACATCAACCTTGGGCACATTTTCATGTGAGGCGGATTTTCATGTTTGACTTTGCTTTGACCACCTTGAATTCTGGGCGCATTTCCATGTAGCTGATGGATGAAGCTTCTCCAACATTCTTGGGTGACTCTTCAACTCCCCTGTTTTGTCCTCACATGGCCCTGTTTGGGCGCATTTTGCCTAGGAGGAAGGATGAGAAATGTTGACCCCGTTGACTCCTTGCAACCTTGGGCGCATTTTAGCCATGGTGGAGGATGGGCGCATTTGGATGAGGGTGGCAGATTTTCTTATACTTAGAAACTTTTCAACTTTTCCTTCTCTCATCTTGGGCGCATTTGGACCCCTGAGCAGGACGAAAACCTTTGACTCTCTTTGACTTTCCTGCCTTGGGCGCATTTTGCCCTGGGTGGTGGATGAACTTGTATCTTGGAATTTTTTTATGCCTCTTCATCAACTGGGCGCATTTCCCTATGCCTGCTGGACGAGACTCCAGACTTAGACAAATTTTCGTGTTCCTCGCCAGCCTACGTGCCCTGCTATTTATAGTAAGTTCTCTGAATTTGGACCTCTGAAGCTCGGAATGGCCTGAAATTTTGAACGTAGCATCCTCATAACCCTGTTAACCTGTCGGCACTGCCATTTTTAGTCACCCTGCTATTTTTAGCATGTTTCTGAAGATGATTTGCTATAAATAGTAACCGCTCGTTTCTGATAGTTCCCCTGCTCCGATTGATCTGAAATTTGAATGAGGCGCTCCTCACCACGTGACCTTACTGCCGACACCGACGCATGCACTCAATTTACTATTTTTAGCACGTTTTCGATTTGACTTACTATAAATAGTAAGTGCTCCGATCGACTTGAAATTTCACCAGCAGATAGCCTGAAGAACGCTGATCGCGGTGGTTTACACCGGTTTTTGAAAATTTTGATCTTTTCACGCCGATTTTGCCCGGCCGAAACCCTAATTGCATTGCATGCATAATAAAAGATTCCTCGCTATTCTCGGTTGCACCGGGTGGATCGTACTTCGCGACCTCGAATCGGCTTGAAGGGCTGCCGACATACCGCTAAAAAATAGCAAGTTCCCCATCGAAAGTGAGGGTCCTCGCGCTTTTGCATGTCACACCATCATGAAGTTCTCGAAAACTCCATCGTGAATCACCCGACATGCAAAGAAAAGCTCGGTATGTTCCAAAAATAGCCTCTAAGCATTTAATCCCGAAGTGATCATCTCTGACGGTATGTTATCGCCTGAAGGTCTTGAAAACCCGTGATGAACATTCCGTACATGCAAAGAAAACTTCAAGACCGACTCAAATTAGCCCGAAAGCTTCCAGACCGCTTAAAAATAGTAAGTTGTCCGCTTTTGCTCAAATTTACATGCAAGTACCGATATACTCCGGTCAGTTTGATGATCGGGACTCAGATGTGATCGCCTCGACAGCAAAAGAATTTACTAAAAATAGTAAGTAATTCTGGACTTGATGAAATTTAATGAAAGCTCCTGATGTCTCACATTACCTAAATATTGGGTTCAATTTTCAATTTTCTCAATTTCATTTGACCCTCGAATTGACCAGAACGAATAAACCCTAATTTTCGCATTTCTGGTCGGGCCACACTTAAATTCATCGGACGCTAACCCTCGAAAAGGTTGAAGACGAAGTAGGTGCGTATTGAGAGAGAGAGGAAAAACCCAAGCCAAAAGACCCGAATGGAGCAAAAATTAGGGGGTCCCCATCTTGAATGGGGCGATGTGTGAAAAGGTCACAGCAGCGCCCAAGTGAGGGCATGTAAAGACAAAACAAGGGAGCTCAAGGGTCACATGTTGGGTGTTGAAAGTTAAAATCCCTCTCACCCTCTCAAATGCGCCAAGAAGAAGAAAAAGTCAAGGGTGGCGTTGAATATTCCATCCTTCATGACATGTGATATGCGCCATGTAAAGAGTTAGTGTGGGGCGAAAGTGTTCAAGGTAAGGTTGATAAGTGAATAATGCTAGGCATTGAAGTTAAAAATATCTTCCTACATGTGTAAATTGTGCCAAGGTAAGGTAAAGGGGGAGATAAATATTGCTAAGGCGTTGGGAATATTAAGCCTATGAGGTGATGTGAATAAAACATGTTGGGCGTTGAAATTAAATATCCTCTATGATATATGCTTTCAAGATGTTGGCGTTTAAATTCGCACCTCTGGAATGCGGATTTGAAAACGGACAGCTATGCACAGATAAACTGCTCTTCAAATTAGGAGGGGAAGCTCCCTCTTGCTGATGGTGTTTGAAAGAAAGTAAACTAAAACTAAGCTGCATGTCATCTTTTTTGATTCTTAGCTTTAGGAAGCTGGTTTTACAAATGTCGCCGCAGCTGAGATTTTCTGATAAGAAGTTCAACTACGACTAACCTAGACTAAAGACGTTCCTAACCTCTCAAGTAATAGTAGAGCAAGAGAAGTTAGAAATTAACAAGGTAGATTCTCTAACAAAAATACTTTAACAATCTCTCTCCCAACAAACACCTACACACTTCACTGTAAGCTGAAATAAAGATCATAAAAGCATAACATAGATAACGGAAATCTGAGATTTTAGACCAAGGCAAAAGAGGCTCATGATTTTATTACTCAAATCTATGAAACAAAACTCCCTTCTAACATGCCTTGAACAAGAAATTGCAGCTAAGGAGGCTTGCAAACTTATTCTTAACACAATAGAAAACAACAATCTTACTAACACCTTGTTGGCTAAAGAGGCTCAACAATTTGCTTATCACAACACAAATGAACAATACTTGAGCAACAAATAGAAGGCACAATAGGCTCAGCCTTTTGTTCTCACTAGCACGGTTAAAGAAAATAAATGAGCAAAGACTCTTATTTATAGAGAAGCAGAGGAGTAGGGAACCCTAAAATCTCCCTGCTTTCACAATCTAGGGCTTGCTTATCAAGCAAGCTTTATTACTAAATCTAGAAAGAAGAAACCCTAAAAAGCAGAAAAAGCGGGAAACGCCAACTATTACATCTTATCTTCTTTCTATCCTCAAAGAATGGACAAGGATTATTCCAAGAATAGAAAGAAAGCGGGAAAGAAAGCTTCTAGAAGAAAGCTGCTTTAAAACTCGATCACATCCGCTAGGAAGTTTGAGATTGTGTCCCGGTTCGGTGCATCTATGCCATCAACAGCAAAACACCGCTTTTCAAGAATATCTTCAGCATCTGCAATGGATCTCTGGAAATCTTCAATCTCATTGGCCGCTTTATTGAACTTTGCTGACATCATTGAAACATGACCTATCCTTCCACCAACTGGGCTGCAACTATGAACAACATTCTGGAACTGATTTTGCACCTCCTCAAGCCCGACGTAAGAACCATCCTCAAGACTGTACTGAGAGGGGATCTCTATGACAAATTCGCTGATGAAAAGGAGAGCTTCAACCACCCTTTGTCTGTAGGTGATGAATTCTTCAAATATTCTCTCATAAGTTTTAATTTTGAAAACATGACGCTCTCTCCAAGCAAGGATTTGCCTTTTGTGCTCCTTTGAAACCGCTGAACCGTAGGCTGTGTCTAAATCAGCAATGATAATCTCATGCCTAGGTTTTACTTCAGCCAGTGTTTGTTCAAATCCTTGGATGCCTTGACGAAGTTCATGAGCGTTTTCTCTCAACTGGAACATCCGAGCCAAGATCTCCTTTCCTCTGACAATGAAGCTCTCGATCCACTCCTGAGTCTCTTTCCCACATATGATCGGCTGTCTTAACTGATGGTGATCAGCTGGTGTCTCTAAGACGTGGGGCAGCAACTGGATTGTTTGTGAAGAACCACGAGCAAGGTTAGAAATGAAAAGCTTAAGTTGCTGATTTTCAGCCTTGAGGGCTGCTTTGTCTTCTCCATCTTTTAGCACTCTTTCATGAAGGTTTTCAGATACAACTTTGAAGAGACTCAAATCTGCATGTCTGGTATTTCTACCGAGATTAGCCTTGACCATGACAAAATCATCCATGTTTACCTCATCTCTATTCTTATCTTCCGGGGGCACTGCAGTCTCTATGACAATCTCGTTATCAGGATTCCTGTCAAAATGAACTTGCTTCTTTGCCTTCTTCTTAGGAGGTTCCTGATAGATATTATCGAGATCATCGACACTCACTTGATATGAAGGCCTTCTCCTAACCCTTCCTAAGGAGTTCTCAAGCCAAGACACCGTAGTATCTTTACTAACTTCCTCAGGAGGTACTGCTGCGATCTCTTCATCATCTTCGATATCAAGATCAATGTGAATTGGTGACGAACCCGGCAAAGGTACAGGAACATGTGTTGAAGGTGGCTCCTCTGCTTCATTCTGAGGTATGGGCTCGTCAAGAGGAACTTCTGAATCAACTGTAGGCTGTTCCTGTATGACTATGCCTGAGAAATCCAACCTTCTCTTTACATTTTTATTTGATCTACTGCCTTTGATGCCATCTTGAGACTGACTTTTACCCTTTCCTTTTGACTGTGCTGTAGAAGAAGAGGGAATTATCCTTGGCGGCTCTGCTACTGGAATAGAGTTCTTCCTTTTAAGCACTAGGAAAACCTTACTATACTCCACAACTTGTTTTGTTCTGTCTTCAACTGAGAGAAATTCCTTGTTTGCCCAATTAACTTGTGGAAGAGGCCGATCCTCGATTCTTTTCTGAGTGTACATTGGTAGAAGCACATCTTCATCATCATCGGAGAGTCCTTCAATGTCTTCATTCAAACAGTCTTTCATCTGATGGAGAGTCAACCTGCTGTAACTACGCCTTCGCACTTCAAACTCATCTGCACAGTTAGCCCAAAAATCTTCAAGTGCGGGTATGTGATTGTAGTTCTTCTCCAACCGGGCAGCGTAGACACCATGAGGATCAAATGACCGCCTCTCACTGTAGAATTTTAGACCAAATTTATCTAACTCTTCTCCAATTGTCTTGGCATCTGTAGCAGTCCTGCATGTATAAATACCCAACCCTAATGGAAAGTGAAGAGAGGGTTTCTTTATATTTCTCAAGACTGTATGAACACCGTGAGCTTGCCTCAAGAATTCCATGAAGATGACCTCGTCTGACGGATACCTTGGCAACATGAGCGGGGCACCTGAATAACCATAAACCCTGAGATAGGTAAAGGTAGGAAACCGTATAAACCAATCTGCCCATTCCGCCATTGCTGCCCTAGCAACTGAAGAGATGCGGACGTGCAATTCATTGTCTAAGTCACGCACCGTGTACATCAAGAATGCCCCGTTCACCCTTTTGTAGTGGTGCAACGACTTTGTGAACTCCAGCTGAGGATAATAATTATATATGTGTTGAACGCTCAAAGATCCCTCGGTGTTCAATCCTCTGAATTGACCTTGATAGGCCACCAAGTAGACTAGATATGACACCATGTGAAATACATGAAACTGGAAATATTCTGTTATTTGTTGATGTAGGCAGTTACTAATCAAAGTAGGCCAATCATAAAACTCGGTTTTCTTCATAATGTGAGGTATGGCATAAAACATCCAAGGTTGGAACTTGGTGGCATCTCACGAACTGACCCCCGCTTGGAGCAAAGTGATGATGATGGTAAACCTCGCCCTGAACTCCTCACCACATTCTTGGGCAATGTCTTATGTTTTTCTTTTCATCCATCTCTCGCGGCAATCTTCTTGCTATATTTGTCTTTATGCATATTCCACATCTTTTCACATTCATCCCTCGAAAGAGTTACGCTTTCAGGCCATGGGGGAATGGAAAAACACCTTTCGACCATATCAGGCTTTAGACTGCAAATCAACCTACCATCTACTGACTGGATCTCCCTAGTAGCCGGGTTGTAATGTTTAATGCAAGCTGACACAACTCGGGCTCGAACCGGAGAATAGACGGCCACAAGTAGAGTCCGTGAATGACCCGTGTTCTTGATCGGCGTTGTCAGCTTCCACATGTAGATCGAACACTTTGATATGATGTCCGCCCTGCTTTGATATAATTGTGAAAGAGAGCGATCTGACTTGAAACATTATTATGGAGGTACCGCTTCCCGTGAAACTTGAAGATCGATCAGAACCGCTTTGGTTCGCATAAGTCTTGTGTAATTTTCTATTTTAGAATGCTGATTTTATGCTTCAACGGATCTAATTTTTTAGGAAAATTTTTCTCGGTGATATGGGTTTTGTTTAGAATGTCGATGCAAGACAACCCAGATCGTCCGTTTTTGAAAATCTTGAATTTAGCCTGAAAAAGCAGCAAACCCTAATTTCTTGAATTTTTTCCCAAAAAAAGTTGGCATCTGGGTTTTGTTTAGAATATCATTAGAAATGGACCCAGTTGATTGAAATTGCAAAACTCTGACGTTTGATCGAAAAAGCAGCCAACCCTAGGTTTTTGAACTTTCTTGAAAAAAGCTGTGATATGGGTTTTCTTCAGAAGACTGATTGGAAAGGACCCAGATGGCTGAAATATGAATGCACTGAGGTTTTCACTGACATGCAAGATAAAAGCACTTGCTGCAACTTGATGAAGTTTCTTGAAAAATTCTTCAGAAGATGGAGGCAAAAAGATCCAGATGACTAAAAAATTGAAAGCCTTGGCCTTCTGCTTGAAAAACTTGATCTTCTGGAACAAAAAGCTTGAAAAAGCAAGGGTTTATGCTTGCTGGTCTGAAAAATCTGATGTAAAACCAGCAACTATGGACTCTTGAATCACAAAAATTCTTCAAACTTGCTGCTCCAACTTTCTCCTCTGGATGCTACTTGCAAAAATAATGAAAAATACATGAAAAAGAAGTGTTAAATAGACTTAGGGTCTGATTTAGGTTTTGCTTTCTTTTTTGCTTTTATTTCAAAACCCTAAATCTCAGCCCCTTGAATTTGGACGCCATCTTCCTCTTCTCACAAATTTTGAAATTTTGAAAATCTTCAAAAATCTTCTAAGGCATGGAACTTTGGGCGCCTTTCTCCAAGAGGGGCGCCCAACTTCACTAGTGTTGGTCAAAATTTCCACTTTTTCAACTTTTCTCCATTTTGACATGCCACTTTGCCACCGATTTCTCGTTGATAGGTTTACCCGACAGGCGAGCTGAGTGGTTCACGACGGAGCCTGACTGATTCTGAAGAAGACGTTTTGGAGGCACCTCCGGCTAAAAACTTGATCTTGACCTCCGAATTCACTGGAGGCTTTTCCTTCTAGGGGCGCCCAAATCCTTCAGTGTTAGCCATTTTTCTGATTTCCAAGTTCTTCCTTCTCCCTTTGATTTTCTCAAGAATCTTCGATTCCGGGAGCAACGCTGATCCGACTAATTGTCTGATTGTTTCGCTGGATAGCCAAACTGATTTTGATGAGGCATTCTTGGACGCTACTTCTGCAAATTCCATCATCTGAAGGCTTTAAAGTTTGGGCGCCTTTCTTCAAGGGGGGCGCCCACTTTCACCAGACTTAGAAATTTTTTCAATTTATTCATGTCTTTCACTTCTTCGGATGACCTTGTTGAATCTTGAGCTCCGGGCGTCGGATTGATGAATGTTCGGACTCGTCGCGAAGCTGACGGAGAATAAAGAGGGGTCCTCTGGGGACACGTTTGTCAAAAAGTGGATTTTCACCCTTCAAAAGGTTGGGCGCCTATCTTGACTGGGGGCGCCCAGTTTACCAACACTTAGTTTATTTTGTAATCTTTTCCAAATTCTTCACGTTGACTTCAGTTTGAAAACTCCCGTTCGGCGCTGAATTCTGGATGACTGAATTGCCTGATGACCTTGCCGCTGAATCCACTGCGAAGCTGGCAGAGAATTGAACAACATTGACTGGAGGCGCAAACCCTAATTCTGACATTTGATGCCCTGAAAAGATGGGCCCCTTTCTTCAACAGGGGCGCCCAAACTCAGCAGTGTTAGAAAATTTTCAAGACTTTTCGCTTCCTCGCTCTCATGCATATTCCATCGCTTTCACCTTCTCACGGAATTTGAATGCTGAAATTGACGCTCGGGTACCGGATGACCTCCATCGATGACCTCGGACCCGTGATATTTCCGATGCTTCCGAATAGACCCGCGAGGGGCAAACCGACATTTTAAGAATCCGGACGCATTCACCGGATAATGGATATACTTTGTTTCAATCAAAATCAGGTTCTGACTCAATAACAACTTTCTATTTTTAAAAATTTTGTCGCGATCCGCTTCAAAGAAACCCAAAACCTTAAAACGCTATTATTTCCAAATTTTTTTTCTAAAATAGCGCTTTCCTAAAATTTAGGGATGAAAACCGAGATCCTGGTTTTGTAGGTTAAGCCGCCTCGTATTAATTCGTGATCGGCCGAATTGAAAATTTTGTGTTTTAACCCTTCATGCAGGACATGCACACCCAAATTTTGACCTTTTTGACTGTTTTGACAAGACTTTTACTCATTTCTTCAAAATATCTAAGTGTAACAAAAATTTTAATTTTGGGGTACAACACAAGACAAATTTTCTAAGGGAGTTAATGAAATTTTCCTCACCATAGGTAGAATAATTGAAGAAGAAATTGAAAATTTTCCTAAGGCAAAAAATTCAAAATGTTAAGTGATTTAAAATTTTGTAAGGCACAAAATGTTCTTCCTTAGGAAAAACGCCTAAGTCTGATGAAGTGATGAAATTGGTTGAGACATGAGTGAAATTGCCAGTGGAGAAATCAGAGGATGTCAGCTTCACAGGGTGATTAAAAGTTTTCAAGTCAGAGCAACAAAACACTCACAGGGTTGAAGAAATGGATAAATTTCATAAAGAAATTATTTTTCTACGGTTCAAAATTCAAGAAAATTAAATGAACCCGTTCGTTGTATACCCATGAATTCGACAAGTTCTGAAAGAAATTTTCTTCTGGGTATTGAAGATTATTGACAAGGAATGGATTTCAAAGTCTTCTGCACTCCGTCGAGGCTTTCGAGATGGAGATTTTAATCGACACTTGAAATAATGAATTTTCCTAAGGAAAATTTAAAATTTTCTAAGGCAAATTGAATAAAATGTGTTTTCAAAGGAAAAATGCTTCAGATAATGAAATCGAAATGAATTGCCTGGATGAATTCGATCAAGTTCTTCGTGGGATAAATCTTTCAGAACGTCATGATAAATTTAAATGACAGAGCTCCGGTTGGTGAAATTAAATTTCTTAAAGAATGAATTCAAAGTGAAAATTATCAAAGAGTGAATTTAAGCAAATATTTTCAAAAATGAATTAAAATGCTAAATACTCCAGTCAAAGTTGAAGTTCTAGATGGCCAAGATTCCAAGCGTCAGATGACAAGTGTTGAAATTGGCAAAGGAGGGAAATTCGAATTCTTGCTAGAAGTAGTAGAAATTTAATGCACTAGCTAAACTTAGCCTCCTAGAATTCGATTTTGATATAAGAGCTGAAAGTTCATTCATCCTTTTCACAGCTGAAGAAATTCGAATTTGCTCTGAGAAGTTTGAAGTTGCAGTGAGTTACTGAGCTATAGTTGTTGAAGAAATTTGTTTTTGCTGAAGCTGAGGAGGTACGACTTGAAGTGAGTTGTTGAAGGTTGAGTTTAAAAGTCTCAAGTGTTGGCAAATTGCTGAAAGTGAAGTTGGACGATTTGCTCAAGGTGTGAAATTGTTGCAGCCAATTTGTAAAATCCAAGTCTTTCTGAGGTTGCTGAGAGTGTGAAGTGCGAACTTGCTAAGTCATTTGAAGTTGCTAAAGTGCGAATTTAAAGAAGTTTAATTGTTGAAGTGAAGTTGGACGATTTTCTATAAAGTGGAGTTGCTGAAGCTTGCTTAGAAATTTTCTAAGTATTGACAGTTCGAAATTTGTTGAAGGAGAAGTTGAGGATGGTTGAAGTAAGGGCAACTGGCAGAGAAAGCAATGGTGCATCTAGGCGGGCCGTTATCAAGAAACTGAGCAAACCGTTCCTGCCGGAGTCAAAGTTTACCTCGAAGTTGAGCAAGTTGGCTGATACCAATTTGGGTTCTTTCAACTTGGAGACTTTCAAAAATCGGATAATGGGAGTTGGTAGTCACCGTTCTTCAATCACTTCGCACAATATTGTTCGAAGTGGCTTGTATGCATCTGCTGGTTTTCCACTAGCTATTCAGTGCTCAGAGCTAATGATGGAATGTGCAAATTACTATGAGGCTGAGCATAGGTCAATTGTCTCACCGGATGGTCAGGTGCTCGCCAACCTCACTCCTGCAGCTATTGGCGAGGCTTTTGGAATCGCAGCACACGAGAAGATGATTTACAAATCAAGAGAGCGTGCTGAACGAATGTATGCTTCTACATTCGAAAGGTGTACAGAGGTGATCAACACACGCTGGATGAACAAGCCCAAGCCCTCTCGTACAAAGTTGCCAAGGAAAATTATATCAGATGATTTGAAGCAGGAGTACTGTGACGTGATCATGATGTTGAGTAGAGTTGGAGGCTGCCCTCAAGCATTTATTTTTGAGCCTTGGATGTTTTATTACATCAACCTCGTGCTGGAAGGAAAGGAGCACATTAATTGGGCTGTAATGATCAGTGATAACTTACATGAGCAACTCCTGAGTTTGAGAAGAACAAAGACTTTCTACATGGGCTCCTACATTATTTACTTGTTGGCTCGCATGACAAAGTATAGAAGGATTTCTTACAAGGAGCCTATTGGTTGTGGCTCTCATCAGTTCAAAATCCATGAGGCTTGTCTGTAGCTACACTTGACAAATACCACCTATTACAAGTGTGTCAATGATGCCTTTACCATGCACATCACGAGATCACTTCAGGAGTGTACACATCATGGGATCTCGAGGGAAGCCCAAGAATTGATTGAAAGGTATGGGTGTTGGTTTATACAATTTCCGAAGTTTTCTTACATCAGGCTGCAAGTTTTTTCTTCATATCCATATAGGCTGCCTAAGTACCCAACCAACAGAATTTTAATGTTAGAGATATCTAGGCAACTAGTTGCCTACGATAAGATTCATAAGAGAAAGAAGAAGGGAGGAGTTGAGTTCCCGATTGTCATGAGTAATTCAGACGAAGTATGTCCTTCACTACAGGCAGCTAGAGAAGCTGAAAGTGAGCTTCAATTCTTTCATTTTTCCTACCACACCAATAGACAACATTATGATCTACATAGCAATATTAGATGGATACTGTCAGAAGAGTTTAAGTATAAGGCAAATATTGAAGATTACTGGGCTAGTGCATTAGATGAAGTAGAAGTCAGGAAGAGGATGTTCTCTAGGTTGCCATTGAGTATGATCAAGGAGTGTGAAATTATTCCGATACCAGACTAGGTGGATGAGGACATGAATGTTCTCCATCCAGATTATGAGGCAGTGAGGGACACGCCACTTTCACTCTCGGATTGGTTGGAGCCTGAGATTGCTGATTTGGACACACTTTGCATTCCAGTCATGACATTTACCAGAGCATGGGTTGATAGGCATATGAGCAGACTAAAGAGTAGGCCAATTTCCTTGACCTACAATTTGATGGGAGATCACAGAACACCCACTACCAGCAGGAAGAAACAAATTACTTGAGGTCCAGAATCTCGAAGGAAGGAGCCAGTTCGTCAGGAGCCTGTTTAGCTGGAGCCTCCGAGAGTTCTGATTGAGTCACCCACGCCATTGGAGACACATTCTCCAAGTATACAGGAGGTTTCTCTTTTCGCTGATTAGAGAAATGCATTGAATCAAGAGCAAGAGGTACATGAAGAAAATCAGCCACCACATCGGGAGTCAGTTGGCCAGAGTGTTAATGCATCTACTAGAGATGATCAACATGAGGATGATGAGGAGACTGCCACTGATACTTGTTGTGACCTTTTTCACACATCGCCCCATTGCAAATGGGGACCCCCTAATTTTCGCTTTGTTTTGAACTTTTGGCTTGATTTTGGTTTGTTTTTGCTGTTGTCTCTCTCTCTCGCTTTGTCTATCCGGGGATGTGCCCGTCTTTGAACGTAAATTGGGTTTTTGGCCAAGTCTTTAAAATTAGGGTTTGATTCCTTCACGCCAATTTGAGGTCAAGCAAGGAGAATAAATTGCAAATAAAGACTAACACTGTTGTCAGTGTGCTTCCAGTAGGCTTTCGCTAAAATTTCACCAGATTCTGAATACTTACTATTTTTAGTAAGTATGCAATTGCAAGCGATCTGTCAGCATTTTTTGAAATTCCGACAGTCACACGGCATTCAGAGCGCATCAGGCTGCTTGCGTGCAAAATTTGGGCGAAAACAGACAACTTACTATTTTTAGCAGTCCAGCTTCCGGGACAAATTTTGGGGCCTAAATGCAGAGTTTTTCTTTGCATGTCTGGATATTCCTTGTGGGTTTTTCGAGAGCTTCGCGATGGTGTGACATACAAATGGAGATAATCACTTAGTAAGGAACTTACTATTTTTAGCAGGTGCATCCTGGCAGCCACTTCCCAGCAATTCAGAATCACGAGCTGATCGCAATGCAACAGAAACGAAGACAAACAGAGATCATTTGATACACATGCAGAGCGAATTAGGGTTTCCAACTTCAGAGCCTGAAAAGAGGGGTAAAAAGTCAGAATTTTCGAAAACCGGTGTAAACCACGGCGATCAGCATCCTTCAGGCTATCTGTTGGTAAAATTTCAAGTCAAACGGAGCACTTGCTATTTATAGTAAGTCATTTTGGAAACAGGCTAAAAATAGCAAGTCAAGTGCATGCGCATGTCAGCAGGCAGGTCACGTGGTGAGGAGCGCCTCATTTGAATTTCAAATCAAACGGAGTTGTGGAGGTACCAGAAACGAGAGGTTACTATAAATAGCAAAACATTTCCCAAAATATGCTATTTTTAGCAGGTCAACTCAGAATGGCAGTGTTGACAGATTGTTGAAGTCGTAAGGATCCGGTGTTCAAAATTTCAAATCAATCTGAGCTTCAGAGATGCAGGAATCAAGAGACTTACTATTTATAGTAAGAAGCTGGCGAGGGCGAGAAAAAGTTCTAAGTCTGAGGCTTCATCCTGCTTCACCTTGACAATGCGCCCAGCTTGCCTTCAGGTGTTTGAAAAAGTTTCTAAGGCATTGAAAAATCCTTCAGGCATGGCAAAATGTGCCCAAAAGAAAGAGGTCAAAGGAAAGTCAACAAAGTTTATCCACCTCCTATGCCAAAATGCGCCCATCTTGGCCTTGAAGCATGAAAAAATTTCTAAGTTAGAAATATCCTCCTCCACTAGTAAAAGGCGCCCATGCTAAGAAGTTCAACAAGAGAAGTCAAAAAGTCAAAGATGCTCATCCTTCTCCACACCTCAAATGCGCCCAAAGGAAAATAGGGAGATAAAAAAATTCCAAGTGTTGAAGATATCCTCCTCACCCATCAAAATGCGCCCATGCAAGAATAAGCTAGAAAAGGTCAAAGAGTCAACAGTTTTCATCCTCCTACTAGGCCTAAATGCGCCCAAAAGAGACCATGTAAAGACAAAAGAGGGGAGACGAAAGGTCACAAGAAGATGTGGGAAATTTCATCCTCCATCAAGTGCTAAATGTGCCCATGTTTGAGAAGTCAACAAGTCAAAGGGGAAGGCGTCATGAATGTTATCCTTTCCTCTAGCTCAAATACGCCCAAGGTATAAAGTTGATGCTAGGTGTTAGAAATGTGTTTTCTCCTCTACATGTGATATGCGCCCAAATAAGAAAGGTGGTGAGTGGAAAGTGAAGTATACTAGGCGTTTGAAAAATATTCACCTTCAAGTGTGATGTGCGCCATGCAAGGTGTGAAGTAAAGGGAATATAAACATAACTAAGGCGTGGAAATCTAAATGTCTTTCAAGGGTGAATAAAATACAAGGCGTGTGAAGTGAAGCATGCTAGGCATCAAATATGCTATGCGCCTAGGGTGGAGTGTGAAGATGGTGAAATAAAATTGATGGGAGAAAATATTGCTAAGTGGCGAATAAAAAAGAAAGAAAATGCCAGGCATTGGATGTTAAGTGTGATGTACTTGCAGGAAGACTTTCTGAGTGAAGTTGATGATTTTTCTCACAGGCAAAGTGAGCAAAGTTGAATAAAATTTTCTAAGGCAAATTTTTCAAAATGCAAGGTGATTTAAAATTTCTCTAAGGCAAAATATTTTCTTAGAAAATACGCCTGGACCCAAGGTGGTGAATTTTTTTTCTTGAAGCACAGATGAGTTGCCAGTGATGAAGTCAGGATGCTAGCATTGCAAAATGGATTGATAAAAAAATTTCAAGTCAGAGCAACAAAATTCTCAGAGGGAATGAAGAAATGAAATAAATTGTTGAAAATTATTTTTCAAAGGTTCAAAATTCAAGAAAATTAAATGAACCCGTTCATTGGGTACCCATGGATTCGAAGTGTTTTGGAGAAAATTCTCTTCTGGGTATTGAAGATCTTCAACAGGGAATGGATTTTAAAGTCTTCCGTGCCTCGCCAAGCCTTCAGGATGGATATTTTTGATGGGCACCAGGTTGATGAATTTCCTAAGGGAAATTTGAAATTTTTTCTAAGGCAAGGAATAAATGATGTTGAAGATAAAATGCCTCGGCGGATGAATTTGAAGGTGATTGCCTAGATAATTTTTGATCAAATTCTTGATGAAAGGATTTCTTCTCGAGTCCGAGTTGGAGAAAATATCAGAGTGAAGTGCGCTGAACAGAATGCGGGATGGGTTGAAAATTTGGCTAAGGCATGAAGAATTTGAACGCGAAGTTGGCTAAGGAAGAACGATGAGCCCTTGAAGATCAAAGCGTGAAAATCA
The DNA here is from genome assembly GCA_007258455.2 of Sequoia sempervirens. Classification (NCBI taxonomy): domain Eukaryota; kingdom Viridiplantae; phylum Streptophyta; class Pinopsida; order Cupressales; family Cupressaceae; genus Sequoia; species Sequoia sempervirens. The sequence continues at coordinate 50,365 of VDFB02016545.1, read as the reverse complement.
GGTAAGTAAGTTGAGTTTATATTGTGAAGTGTTCTAATACTCTTGTCCGTGCTTGTTTTGCAGGAGGAACGTCGAGGCCGGGCGGTGATGACTTAAGTGATGAAGCAAATACTCCAAGACTACATGTCAACCTCGAAGGAAGAAAAGTTGCGAAAAATGGCTAAGTGTTGGGACTTAGTATAACTCAAGTGACAAAGAATGGAAGCTCGAGCAAAGTTGAAGAACAACGTCAAGAAGAAGATCAAGAGCAGTTGAACTCCAGATTCTATCAAATTTTACTATCTGAGGAGGCAATCTTAGAAACTCTTTTACCCTCCTCCAAGTGATCAACAGAATAGGCTGAACGCAAAGATCGAGAACAGTGTGAACGCGTTTTAAGGATAGAATCTTCTAGAAGGATGATGGACATTATGGCTCATTTATTACCCCACTCCTCTTGGTGGCGGTTTTTAGGGCGAATCTTGTTTAGGGCTGAGGTGGCACAATTTGGGCCATCCATCCAATTGTAATCTGAGCCGTCCGTTGGACTTGGCCAACTATAAAAGGGGGAGTCCCCCTCATTTGTTTCTCATTAGACATTAGAATAGAAGTCGGAGTAGAGAGACAACTAGGTGATAGCTTAGGAGTAACTTAGTATAGATTGATAGTGTAGTTTGAAGAAGAGGGAAAGTTTTCCCTTTGAAAACTTTGTAAGAAATTGTTGTGAACACTTTCTCAATAAAAGAGTTTTTCATTGATGGTGAATTTCGTCTTTGTTGTGAGTAGCTAGCAAGGTTTCTTCGTCCTTCCGATTCAAATGGTAGCATAAAATAGTCCAAAGTAGTATAATTTTCATTCCATGCAAGTAGATGTTAATCGTGGAATGTGGTGTTTGATCTAAGCAACTTCGTCTATCCATACCACTAGTGTATTTGCTGATGGTGAATGTGCCTGATGGTGGTATGCGTCGTTGTGATGGTATCTTCATGTCAAATAGTGGTTTGAACATCTTTAGTCATCTCCCTTGAAGATTGCATCGACTTCGTGGAAGCTGTTTGATGCGAGGCAAAGCGAAGTCCGGTTAGAAGTTTGCTGAAGTTGAGCTCCATATCCCACACCTTAGAATAGATTTAGACTCTCTAAACCCTACCCCATTTCAATTCAGTACTTTCTGATTAGAATAGGAAACCCGCACTTCATAGACAAATCTTTCAAGCAATTTGAATTCCTTTCTCCGCTGCCGAACAATTCCGTAAGTCCCCTTGAAATACCAGCAAATCACATCGAGCCAAACTGAGCCTATTCACACTGAAAGAACCTTGGAGTTGAACGCATGAACTTTTTTGCAATCTTAGCGTGCGGAATACTTTGATCAAGAGAGAATAGGGAAGCTGTTGGCAACTTTATTCTGCATTGGTGCGGTCATGAAAAACACATCAACAATACTTAGTTTCAGCATGAGTTAGAGACGGCTTTGGATGATGATATAGTTTTAGGAGATACTCAGCTATTAGAGGCCGATGAGCCTCACCACAATGATATAGAAGTTGAACAAGTCTGTGAAGTTGAGGCACAAGAACAACAGCCATTTGTTATACAACATGTTGTACCTGATTGGCTCAGAGACAGAATGAAAAGGAGCCCCAGTGAAGAGGTTGATCCAGCAATTGAGATGGAAGAGTTTTTGAACAGGATTAGCGCGCCTCCACCAAAGAAGAGAGCATGAAAATTTTCGAAGATTTCAACTGATGAGGGTGGTTCTCGCACCTTTCATATGGCGGTGCCACAAGTTGATTGTGATCGAGATGAAGTAGTGCCCGAGAATTATGTGATCACAACTATGGAGTTAGGACGTCCCACAGGTGCACAGATTGTTGAAGAATGTGATAATTCCTATCAGGCACTCAAAGACAGATTATTTAAAAAGGAAGGAAAGTATAAGAAATTGAAGAAGGAACATAAGACATTGATAGGATATATGCAACACTTATCTCGTCCTGGTGGGCAAGAGAATCCAGCACTTGAGCTTCCAGCTGAGTTATCCAGAGAATCAGTTAGTGGCTTGGAGGATTTGAGAAAGATGGCACAGGAGGCAAATAAATGGGTTACAGGAGTTTGTGCCGAGACAGAGAAGTTCATGGAAGACCTTGCTCATGTTTTCCAGCAGGCTTCCAGTATTATGGCACGTATGGAGGCAATTGATCAAGCCTAGGGTGATGCTCATGTTTATCAGAGCAAAGTTATTTAGCGTCTAGAGGCATTGAGGCATGCTCCTTTGCAGATGCTGATTGATGGAGGAGTCATTTAGGAGAATGATAGGTATGACTTCTCTAGATGGTACTCTTCAGTAATCACAGGGCGTGGTTTCTTTGACGCAGCCCGGGCGGATTCAGCTAGAGTTAGGAAGGCTATGATGAGTATTATTGACAAAGTCCTGAATACGTTGGAGGCAATCTTTGCTAGATAGTTGAATCCCGATGAGGTGACTACTGATAATTTGAGTAGGCTGGCACCTTTCTTCTCGGAGGTGAAGGCCTTTGTACAGGATGACTTTGAGAATACTTCTACTTTCTCCAGCTTGATTCAGAGTACGCAGGATGCCTTAGTTGCTTGGAGAAAATCTTGCACACGGCACGAGCAGTCGGTCACTGTGTTAGAGTTTCAGCTTGATTGCATTCCACCTATTTCAATCTAGGAGGTTCAGGTTGTGCTTGCTAGGTTCATCGAGTTTGCAACCAAGGAGAAGGATAATGGGAATGCACTATTGGACGATGACCTTCTAGAGGATTGATTGTGGGCATTAATTGCCTTTACTATTTTGGGAGTGAGTGGGAATCTTTGATTCATTTATTGTACCACTCCCCATTCTGACAGTTTTTAGGGTTAGGGCTGAGGTGGCTCAATCTGAGCCATTCTTTTGATTGTAATCTGAGCCGTCCATTGGACTGGGCTATCTATAAAAGGGGGAGTCCCCCTCATTTGTAAGGCATTAGAAATTAGTTTAGACATCGGACTAGAGACTAGAGCAAAGAGAGTGATAGTATAATTGTAGCTTAGCATAGCATAGTTTGGAGAAGGAAAGTTTTCCTTTGCAAACTTTTGTAAGAGATTGTTGTGTAAAACTTTCATAATAGAAGATCTTTTCATTGATGGTGAAATTCATCTTTGTTATGGATAGCTAGCAAGGTTTCTTCATCCCTTTTATTCCAAATAGCGTAAGGTAGCTTAAAGTAAAGTAATTTTCATTTCATGCAAGTAGATATTAGTTGTGGATTTGTGGTGTCAATCGAGGCAACTTCGTTTTAGTCCATACCACTAGTAGCTTGTTGACGGCAAGTTTGCCTTGCGTGGTCAATTGGAAAATTTTATAAGCCTAACTTCAGTTGCAATTCATATCTTGGTATGCATCGTCTTGATAGTGCCTTGGTGTTGGATTGTAGCTTGAAAAATTCTTGTTATCCCCTTGAAGATTGCACCAACTTTGTGTAAGCTGTCCAGCGTGAGGTGGAGCAGAGTTTGGTTGAAGCTTGTTGAGATTGATCCCACGTCCCGCCTTAGAATAGAATCTAGAACCTTCTTACCCTTACACTCATTTCAATTCCGTTCATTTCTGGTTAGTTTTAGGAAAACGTACTTTATTGCCAAATCACTCGAATTGCATAAATTCCCTTCCAACCATCTATTTGTTGTCAACTGCAAACCTTAAGAACAATTGTGTAAGTCCCCTCGTAAAAACAGCGATTCACAACGAACCAATTGAGGGTATTCCAAAGCATTTCGGAACCTTGGAGTTGAACGTGCGAACTTTCTCGCAATCTTAACGCACAGAATACTTTGATCAAGAGAGAATGGAGTAGCCTTCAGACAACTTTGTTCTGCTGATTGGTGTGGTCACAAAAATCACATCAACAGGAAGGAAGGTCGTACAACCAAAAGGACATAGAGAATGACAGAGAGAAGGGATAAAACCCATTCATATCAAGAAAGAAGCACGAGACAGAGAAATTAAAAATCGCCAAGGAAGACAAGGGAATCATACAACCTAGACTTGTATGAGCAGAGGCAAGATTGAGCGTATGGCTAATC
>VDFB02016545.1:0-46200 GCA_007258455.2 Sequoia sempervirens | reverse complement strand
TCCTCACTAGGGCTTCTCCTCATTCTATCTTTAAGCCAATCGGGCACCTCATACTGTATATCGAAGGGCTGCTGCTCCTGTGCCTCGACCTCTCTAACCTGCTCAACTTCTTCATCATTCTGGCGAGGCTCATTGTCCTCAAGTGGCTGAGTATCACCTGACACTATATCATCATCTTCGTTCATGGCCGCCTCTAACTCCTGTTGAAACTGAGGGTCAGTAATAGTCCCCTCATCATCCTGCTGATCAATTCTAACAGGTGTGTTGACACTCTGGCCAACCGACTCTCTCCGTGGAGGCTGAATATCCTCGTGTACTACTTGCACCTGATTCAGTGCATTTCTGTGATCAGCAAATAAAGAGACCTCCTGTATGCTTGGAGAACGTGTCTCCAATGGTGATGCAACTGTGACTCGTGGAGGCTTTGGCTGAGTAGGCTCCTGTCTAACTATTTCCTTCTTTCTGGATTCTGGACCCTGTGTGATCTGTTTCTTCTTGCCAGTGGTGGGCGTTCTGTGATCTCCCATCAAATTGTAAGTCAAGGCAATTGACCTACTCTTCAACCTGTTTACCCGCCTGTCAACCCATGCTCTAGTAAATGTCAGGACTGGGATAGAAAGAGTATCTAAATCTGCAACCTCGGGCTCTAACCAATCGGGAGGTGGAAGTGGGGTATCTCTTATAGCTGCATAATCCGGATGAACAACATCCATATCCTCATTGACCTGGTCCGGAACTGGCACAACCTCACACTCCCTGATCAAAGTGATAGGCAATCGAGAAAACATCCTTTTCCTTACTTCAATCTCATCAACCGCATCAGCCCAATAATCTTCAATGGTGGCCTTATGCTTAAATTCTTCTGACAGTACCCATTTGATGTTATGATGTGGGTCATAGTGCTGTCGGCTTGTGTGGTATGAAAAATGATAAAACTGAAGTTCACTTTCAGCCTCTCTAGCTGCCTGTATTGAGGGACACACCTCATCTGAGTTGCCCATTACAATTGGAAATTCTATCCCTCCCTTTTTCTTCTTCTTTTGAATCTTATCAAAGGCAAGCAGTTGCCTAGATATCTCTAGCATCAATATTCTATCTGTTGGGTACTTAGGCAGCCTATATGGGTATGATGAGAAACCTTGCAGCGTAATGTATGAAAATCTCGGAAACTGTATGAACCAGCACCGATACCTCTCGATTAGCTCTTGGGCATCCCTCGAGATTCTGTGTTGTAACCGCTCTTGAAGCAGCCTCGTAATGTACATGGTGAATGAATCGTTGACACGCTTGTAGTGGGTTGTGCTCGATAGGTGCAACTGTGGACAGGCGTCATATATCTTAAACTGGTGGGAGCCACAACCGACGGGTTCCTTGTAAGATATCCCCCTGTACTTCGTCATCCGTGCCAACATATAGATAATGTAGGAGCTCATGTAAAATGTCTTCGTTCTCCTCAAACTCAGGAGCTGCTCATGTAGATTATCACTGATCATCTCAGCCCAATTAACATAGTCCTTCCCTTCTAACACGAGGTTGATGTAGTAAAACATCCAGGGCTCAAAAATAAATGATTGTGCACAACCTCCGACCCTGCTCAGCATCATGATGAGGTCACAATACTCCTGCTTCAAATCCTCCGCTATGATCTGCTTGGAAAACTTCGCACGAGAAGGCTTAGGAGTGCTCATCCAGTGAGTGTTAATCATCTCCGTGCATCTTTCGAATGCGGAAGCATACATCTGCTCAGCCCGCTCTTTGGATTTATAGACCATGTTTCTGTGCACCGAGATCCCGAAAGCTTCACCAATGGCTGCTGGAGTAAGATTTGCAAGTACTTGGCCATCAGGTGACATGATCGACCGGTGTTCTTTCTCGTAGCAATTAGCACACTCCATCATCAGCTCTGAGCATTGAATGGCTGGTGGAAAACCAGCAGCTGCATATAGCCCACTTCGGACGATATTGTGTGAAGTAGTTGAAGGCCGATGATTTCCAATCCCCAACATTCTGCTTTTGAAGGCCTCCAGGTTGACGGAACCCAGGTTGGTGTCTGTCAACTTGCCCAACTTTGAAATAAACTTTGATTCTGGCATGAACGTCTTACTCAGCTTCTTGATCACAGCTTGTCTGGATGCACCATTGTCCTTGCTTCAGCCATCTGCAAACATCAAACATTCGTCAGCAATTTAGTTTATAAAAATAAAACATGACATTGCATAGGGGCTGCAGTCGACTTCAAGAAGCTGCAATAATTTTCTTGTTCGCAAACCTCAGCTTCTTCTCTTGAACTTCAACACTTAGAACAGATTCGAAGTAAACTTTAGTGACTTCACTTTACTACTCTTAATCAGCAGCTTGAACTTTATAACTTCGTATCTTATCAGCAATCAGCAATCAACCAACTTGCACTTTGAAAACTCTCAGCAATTCATCCCAAGGCGTCCTTTTCAACTGGCAACTTTGAGCAACTTCTAAGTGCACCTTTTAGCAACAAATCAAACTTCAGCCACACTCATACCTTTCAGCAACTGCTCTTCTCCAACCAGCAAGTGCGCACTTCTATACTTCAGCAAAGGCACCTCTCAGCAATTCAAGGCGTCGCTCCTAGCAGCCTCAGCAAACTCCAAACTTCGAACTCTTCAAGCAACAACTCACTGCAACACTTCACACAGAGCAAATTCGACCTCTTCAACTGTGAAAAATAAGTTAGAAACCTCTTCATTTTATTGCTCAAGATCGAATTCTAGAAGGAGCCATTTTTAGCCAGTGCATTTAACTTCCACTACTCCACTCGAAGAATTCGAATTCTCCCTCTCTGGTATTTCTGACACTTGTCTCTCGACGTCCGGAATCTTGCTCTTCTAGAAACTTGACTTTGACTGGCATCCTTTGAATTCATTTCCGAAAATTTAATTAAATCCATCATTTTGATTCACCAGCCGGGACTCAGTCACTTTAATTTCAAATTTAACTCTTCATCATCTCTGGAAAATTCATCACTGAAGAATTCAATCCAAATTATCTAGGCAACTCATCTCGAATTCATCATTCAGAGAAATTTACTTTGAAAAGTCGTTTTATTCAAGTTTGCCTTAGAAAATTTAAAATTCTCCCTTAGGAAAATTCACAATTTGAGCACTGATTAAATTCTTCACTGAAAAAGTGTCGGCGAAGTGCGGAAGATCTGGAAATCCATTTATCATTGCGAATGTTCAGTACCCAGAAGAGAATTTTCTTCAGAACGCCTCGAATCCATGGGTACCCAACGAACGGGTTCATTTAATTTTTGAAATTTTGAACTTTAGAAAAATATTATTTTCACCATTTTAAATTGATTCTTCGCTTGTGATCACTCTGTGTTGCTCTGACTTGAAAAATTTGAGTTATCTTGCATAAAAATCCATCTCTGACTTCGTCACTGAAATGTTTGCCGGTGCTCTGAGAAATTTTACCACCTTGAGCAATAGGCGTATTTTCTAAGAAGAAAATAATTTTCCTTAGAAAATATTTTAATCATCTCGCACTCTGAGATCTTGCCTTAGAAAAAATTTTGATTGCCAGTGGAGAGGAATTTTTTTATCAACTTCGTTCATTCCCGGCATGCCTTGTACATTTTATCTCCACTTCATCCCATATCATTTCACACTTGGAAAATATTTATTCAAAAGCCCAACGCCTTAGAAAATTTAAATCTCACGCCTTAGAAATTTTTTAACATTTTATCACTCTAGGCGCACAACACTTGACATCTTATTCTCAACGCCTTGGAATATATTTTAAAATCACCTTATAACTCCCTTCAAACATTGGCGCATACTTCACTTAGCACTTTATTTTCAACGCCATGAAATATATTCTAACATATTCCAACGCCTTATAACTCCCTTCCTAGGCGCACATCACACTTTATTCTTAACCCCTTCAAATATTTTCCATGCCTTAGGAAATTCCAACGCCTTATAACTCCCTTCACACGCCTAGCAAAGTTTTCACTAAGGCCCACCACCTTGGGCGCATTCTTAGTGTAGAGGAGGATAACGTCCACCTTTTACCACTTCTCACCACGCCTTGGTAACACTCTCGTCCCATTTACCACCATTATTCACCTTTCACATCCAAGTATGGGCGCATTTCTATGTGAGAGAAGGATGAACTTGCCACCACGTCCCCCTGTGACCTTTCAACTTCATAATTTTCGTCTTGACATGCATGATTTGGGCGCATTTTGCCTATGGAGGAGGACGGAAAACTTTGACTTTGTTGACTCTTTGCAAGTTGGGCGCATTTCCTCGTGTGAAGGATAAACATCAACCTTGGGCACATTTTCATGTGAGGCGGATTTTCATGTTTGACTTTGCTTTGACCACCTTGAATTCTGGGCGCATTTCCATGTAGCTGATGGATGAAGCTTCTCCAACATTCTTGGGTGACTCTTCAACTCCCCTGTTTTGTCCTCACATGGCCCTGTTTGGGCGCATTTTGCCTAGGAGGAAGGATGAGAAATGTTGACCCCGTTGACTCCTTGCAACCTTGGGCGCATTTTAGCCATGGTGGAGGATGGGCGCATTTGGATGAGGGTGGCGGATTTTCTTATACTTAGAAACTTTTCAACTTTTCCTTCTCTCATCTTGGGCGCATTTGGACCCCTGAGCAGGACGAAAACCTTTGACTCTCTTTGACTTTCCTGCCTTGGGCGCATTTTGCCCTGGGTGGTGGATGAACTTGTATCTTGGAATTTTTTTATGCCTCTTCATCAACTGGGCGCATTTCCCTATGCCTGCTGGACGAGACTCCAGACTTAGACGAATTTTTATCACCCTCGCCAGCTTACGTGCCCTGCTATTTATAGTAAGTTCTCTGAATTTGCGTCTCTGAAGCTCGGAATGGCCTGAAATTTTGAACGTAGCATCCTCATAACCTCATAACTCGACAAGATCGCCATTTTAGTCACCCCGCTTATTTTAGCATAAGCTAAGATGATTTTATGGCAAATAGTGTAACCGCCGCTTCGGAGTAGTTCCCCGCCCATTGATCTGGAAATTTGAATGAGGCGCCTCACCACGCGATCTCATCGCCGACACTGACGCATGCACTCAATTTACTATTTTTAGCCAGTTTCCAAATTGACTTACTATAAATAGTAAGTGCTCCGATCGACTTGAAATTTCACCAGCAGATAGCCTGGAGGACGCTGATCGCGGTGGTTTACACTGGTTTGTGTAATTTTGGATTTTCACTTATTTTAGGCTCCGGCCGAAACCCTAATTTGCATTGCATGCATATCAAAAGATTCTCCTGCTGTCTCGCTGCAATCGCGGATCACTGCGAATCTCGAATCAGCCGAGTATACGACATACTCTGCTAAAAATAGCAAGTTCCTTAATGAAGTGAGAATCTCGCTTCAGATGTCAGCACCATCGCGAGAGTTCTCGAAAACCCATCAGAATCAATTCATTACGCAAAGAAAAGCTCGACATGCAAACTCCTAAAAATAGCCTCTGGCTACCGCAATCTCTAGTAAGTGATCATCTCGGGATTTGCATAAGTTATATCGCCGCTGGTTGTCTTGAAAACCTGTATGAATATCCGTATATGCAAAGAAAAATCCTCGCAGATCCGGACTCCCGGAATTAGCTCCCTCGAAGCCGGACGCTAAAAATAGTAAGTTGTCCTGCTTTTGCTCAACAATTTGCGCGCAAGCAGCCCGAGCATCACGTCAGGTGGATGATCGAATCTCAAAATAGCCGATGTGATCGCCTTCAATAGCGTGCATTTACTAAAAATAGTAAGTACTTAATTTGATGAAATTTTACGAAGCTCATTGATGTCTGTTGACAACAACATTAAGTTCAATTTTCAATTTTCTCACTTTACTTGACCCTGAATTGACCAGGAACGACGAAACCCTAATTTTCAGACTTGGTCAGTTTCACACTTAAATTCACTGACGGGCGCAACCCCTCGAAAGGCGGACATCAGAAAGAGGCAGAGCGGGAGAGAGAGAGGAAAAACCCAAGCCAAAAGACCCGAATGGAGCAAAAATTAGGGGGTCCCCATCTTGAATGGGGCGATGTGTGAAAAGGTCACAGCAGCGCCCAAGTGAGGGCATGTAAAGACAAAACAAGGGAGCTCAAGGGTCACATGTTGGGTGTTGAAAGTTAAAATCCCTCTCACCCTCTCAAATGCGCCAAGAAGAAGAAAAAGTCAAGGGTGGCGTTGAATATTCCATCCTTCATGACATGTGATATGCGCCATGTAAAGAGTTAGTGTGGGGCGAAAGTGTTCAAGGTAAGGTTGATAAGTGAATAATGCTAGGCGTTGAAGTTAAAAATATCTTCCTACATGTGTAAATTGTGCCAAGGTAAGGTAAAGGGGGAGATAAATATTGCTAAGGCGTTGGGAATATTAAGCCTATGAGGTGATGTGAATAAAACATGTTGGGCGTTGAAATTAAATATCCTCTATGATATATGCTTTCAAGATGTTGGCGTTTAAATTCGCACCTCTGGAATGCGGATTTGAAAACGGACAGCTATGCACAGATAAACTGCTCTTCAAATTAGGAGGGGAAGCTCCCTCTTGCTGATGGTGTTTGAAAGAAAGTAAACTAAAACTAAGTTGCCTATCTTTTGGATCAGCTTAGAGCACAAGGTTTTTTAAACACAAATGCCGCAGCTGAGATTTTCTGATAAGAAGTTCAACTACGACTAACCTAGACTAAAGACGTTCCTAACCTCTCAAGTAATAGCAGAGCAAGAGAAGTTAGAAATTAACAAGGTAGATTTTCTGACAAAAATACTTTAACAATCTCTCTCCCAACAAACACCTACACACTTCACTGTAAGCTGAAATAAAGATCATAAAAGCATAACATAGATAACGGAAATCTGAGATTTTAGACCAAGGCAAAAGAGGCTCATGATTTTATTACTCAAATCTATGAAACAAAACTCCCTTCTAACATGCCTTGAACAAGAAATTGCAGCTAAGGAGGCTTGCAAACTTATTCTTAACACAATAGAAAACAACAATCTTACTAACACCTTGTTGGCTAAAGAGGCTCAACAATTTGCTTATCACAACACAAATGAACAATACTTGAGCAACAAATAGAAGGCACAATAGGCTCAGCCTTTTGTTCTCACTAGCACGGTTAAAGAAAATAAATGAGCAAAGACTCTTATTTATAGAGAAGCAGAGGAGTAGGGAACCCTAAAATCTCCCTGCTTTCACAATCTAGGGCTTGCTTATCAAGCAAGCTTTATTACTAAATCTAGAAAGAAGAAACCCTAAAAAGCAGAAAAAGCGGGAAACGCCAACTATTACATCTTATCTTCTTTCTATCCTCAAAGAATGGACAAGGATTATTCCAAGAATAGAAAGAAAGCGGGAAAGAAAGCTTCTAGAAGAAAGCTGCTTTAAAACTCGATCACATCCGCTAGGAAGTTTGAGATTGTGTCCCGGTTCGGTGCATCTATACCATCAACAGCAAAACACCGCTTTTCAAGAATATCTTCAGCATCTGCAATGGATCTCTGGAAATCTTCAATCTCATTGGCCGCTTTATTGAACTTTGCTGACATCATTGAAATATGACCTATCCTTCCGCCAACTGGGCTGCAACTATGAACAACATTCTGGAACTGATTTTGCACCTCCTCAAGCCCGACGTAAGAACCATCCTCAAGACTGTACTGAGAGGGGATCTCTATGACAAATTCGCTGATGAAAAGGAGAGCTTCAACCACCCTTTGTCTGTAGGTGATGAATTCTTCAGATATCCTCTCATAAGTTTTAACTTTGAAAACATGACGCTCTCTCCAAGCAAGGATTTGCCTTTTGTGCTCCTTTGAAACCGCTGAACCGTAGGCTGTGTCTAAATCAGCAATGATAATCTCATGCCTAGGTTTTACTTCAGCCAGTGTTTGTTCAAATCCTTGGATGCCTTGACGAAGTTCATGAGCGTTTTCTCTCAACTGGAACATCCGAGCCAAGATCTCCTTTCCTCTGACAATGAAGCTCTCGATCCACTCCTGAGTCTCTTTCCCACATATGATCGGCTGTCTTAACTGATGGTGATCAGCTGGTGTCTCTAAGACGTGGGGCAGCAACTGGATTGTTTGTGAAGAACCACGAGCAAGGTTAGAAATGAAAAGCTTAAGTTGCTGATTTTCAGCCTTGAGGGCTGCTTTGTCTTCTCCATCTTTTAGCACTCTTTCATGAAGGTTTTCAGATACAACTTTGAAGAGACTCAAATCTGCATGTCTGGTATTTCTACCGAGATTAGCCTTGACCATGACAAAATCATCCATGTTTACCTCATCCCTATTCTTATCTTCTGGGGGCACTGCAGTCTCTATGACAATCTCGTTATCAGGATTCCTATCAAAATGAACTTGCTTCTTTGCCTTCTTCTTAGGAGGTTCCTGATAGATATTATCGAGATCATCGACACTCACTTGATATGAAGGCCTTCTCCTAACCCTTCCTAAGGAGTTCTCAAGCCAAGACACCGTAGTATCTTTACTAACTTCCTCAGGAGGTACTGCTGCAATCTCTTCATCATCTTCGATATCAAGATCAATGTGAATTGGTGACGAACCCGTCAAAGGTACAGGAACATGTGTTGAAGGCGGCTCCTCTGCTTCATTCTGAGGTATGGGCTCGTCAAGAGGAACTTCTGAATCAACTGTAGGCTGTTCCTGTATGACTATGCCTGAGAAATCCAACCTTCTTCTTACATTTTTATTCGATCTACTGCCTTTGATGCCATCTTGAGACTGACTTTTACCCTTTCCTTTTGACTGTGCTGTAGAAGAAGAGGGAATTATCTTTGGCGGCTCTGCTACTGGAATAGAGTTATTCCTTTTAAGCACTAAGAAAACCTTACTATACTCCACAACTTGTCTTGTTCTATCTTCAACTGAAAGAGATTCCTTGTTTGCCCAATTAACTTGTGGAAGAGGCTGATCCTCGATTCTTTTCTGAGTGTACATTGGTAGAAGCACATCTTCATCATCATCGGAGAGCCCTTCTATATCTTCATTTAAACAATCTTTCATCTGATGGAGAGTTAACCTGCTGTAGCTACGCCTTCGCACTTCAAACTCATCTGCACAGTTAGCCCAAAAATCTTCAAGTGCGGGTATGTGATTGTAGTTCTTCTCCAACCGGCCAGCGTAGACACCATGAGGATCAAATGACCGCCTCTCACTGTAGGATTTTAGACCAAATTTATCTAACTCTTCTCCAATTGTCTTAGCATCTGTAGCAGTCCTGCATGTATAAATACCCAACCCTAATGGAAAGTGAAGAGAGGGTTTCTTTCTATTTCTCAAGACTGTATGGACACCGTGAGCTTGCCTCAAGAATTCCATGAAGATGACCTCGTCTGACGGATACCTTGGCAACATGAGCGGGGCACCTGAATAACCATAAACCCTGAGATAGGTAAAGGTAGGAAACTGTATAAACCAATCTGCCCATTTTGCCATTGCTGCCCTGGCAACTGAAGAGATGCGGACGTGCAATTCATTGTCTAAGTCACGCACTGTGTACATCAAGAATGCCTCGTTCACCCTTTTGTAGTGGTGCAGCGACTTTGTGAATTCCAACTGGGGATAATAGTTATATATGTGTTGAATGCTCAATGATCCCTTGGTGTTCAATCCTCTAAATTGACCTTGATAAGCCACCAAGTAGACTAGATATGACACCATGTGGAATACATGAAACTGAAAATATTCTGTTATTTGTTGATGTAGGCAGTCACTAATCAAAGTAGGCCAATCATAAAACTCAGTCTTTTTCATAATGTGAGGTATGGCATAAAACATCCAAGGTTGGAACTTGGTGGCATCTGCTGAACCAGTGACCCTGTTGAGCAAAGTGATGATGATGGCAACCTCGTCCTTGAACTCCCCTCGCCCGACATTCTTGGGCAATGTCTTATGTTTTTCTTTCATCCATCTCTGGCAATCTTCTTGCTGTATTTGTCTTTATGCATATTCCACATCTTTTCACATTCATCCCTTGAAAGAGTTACACTTTCAGGCCATGGGGGAATGGAAAAACACCTTTCGACCATATCAGGCTTTAGACTGCAAATCAACCTACCATCTGCTGACTGGATCTCCCTAGTAGCCGGGTTGTAATGCTTAATGCAAGCGATTACGAACTCAAGGCTCTGAACTGATATAGGAATAGACGCTGCTGCGAGGAGTCCAGAATGACCCAGGTTCTTGATCGAAGTGTTGCCTGCTCTCTCCAAGGGATGTAGATCGAACACCGGCTTGACATGATGCAAGTCTGTCTCAGCTGTTTTGATATAATTGTGAAAGAGAGCTGATTCGGACTTGAAAACATTAGGAGTGTACTCTATTTCAGAAAACTTGAAGAATGACTGTAAACTCGCCTTGGTTCAGACAAGTCTTGTGCAATTTCTATTTTTAGAATGCTGATTTTTATGCTTCAACGGACGAATTTTTTGAGAAATTTTTCTGAGATATGGGTTTTGTTCAGAATATCAATGCAAGACAACCCAGATCGTCCGTTTTCGAAAATCTTTAATTTGGCCTAAAAAAGCAGCAAACCCTAATTTCTTCAATTTTTCCTTAAAAAAGCTGGCATCTGGGTTTTGTTCAGAATATCATTAGAAATGAACCCAGTTGATTGAAATTGCAAAACTCTGACGTTTGATCGAAAAAGCAGCCAACCCTAGGTTTTTTTGAACTTTCTTGAAAAAAGTTGCGATATGGGTTTTCTTCAGAAGACTGATTGGAAAGGACCCAGATGGCTGAAATATGAATGCACTGAGGTTTTCACTGACATGCAAGATAAAAGCACTTGCTGCAACTTGATGAAGTTTCTTGAAAAATTCTTCAGAAGATGGAGGCAAAAAGATCCAGATGACTAAAAAATTGAAAGCCTTGGCCTTCTGCTTGAAAAACTTGATCTTCTGGAACAAAAAGCTTGAAAAAGCAAGGGTTTATGCTTGCTGGTCTGAAAAATCTGATGTAAAACCAGCAACTATGGACTCTTGAATCACAAAAATTCTTCAAACTTGCTGCTCCAACTTTCTCCTCTGGATGCTACTTGCAAAAATAATGAAAAATACATGAAAAAGAAGTGTTAAATAGACTTAGGGTCTGATTTAGGTTTTGCTTTCTTTTTTGCTTTTATTTCAAAACCCTAAATCTCAGCCCCTTGAATTTGGACGCCATCTTCCTCTTCTCACAAATTTTGAAATTTTGAAAATCTTCAAAAATCTTCTAAGGCATGGAACTTTGGGCGCCTTTCTCCAAGAGGGGCGCCCAACTTCACCAGTGTTGGTCAAAATTTCCACTTTTTCAACTTTTCTCCATTTTGACATGCCACTTTGCCACTGATTTCTCGTTGATAGGTTTACCCGACAGGCGAGCTGAGTGGTTCACGGCGGAGCCTGACTGATTCTGAAGAAGACGTTTTGGAGGCACCTCCGGCTAAAAACTTGATCTTGACCTCCGAATTCACTGGAGGCTTTTCCTTCTAGGGGCGCCCAAATCCTTCAGTGTTAGCCATTTTTCTGATTTCCAAGTTCTTCCTTCTCCCTTTGATTTTCTCAAGAATCTTCGATTCCGGGAGCAACGCTGATCCGACTAATTGTCTGATTGTTTCGCTGGATAGCCAAACTGATTTTGATGAGGCATTCTTGGACGCTACTTCTGCAAATTCCATCATCTGAAGGCTTTAAAGTTTGGGCGCCTTTCTTCAAGGGGGGCGCCCACTTTCACCAGACTTAGAAATTTTTTCAATTTATTCATGTCTTTCACTTCTTCGGATGACCTTGTTGAATCTTGAGCTCCGGGCGTCGGATTGATGAATGTTCAGACTCGTCGCGAAGCTGACGGAGAATAAAGAGGGGTCCTCTGGGGACACGTTTGTCAAAAAGTGGATTTTCACCCTTCAAAAGGTTGGGCGCCTATCTTGACTGGGGGCGCCCAGTTTACCAACACTTAGTTTATTTTGTAATCTTTTCCAAATTCTTCACGTTGACTTCAGTTTGAAAACTCCCGTTCGGCGCTGAATTCCGGATGACTGAATTGCCTGATGACCTTGCCGCTGAATCCACTGCGAAGCTGGCAGAGAATTGAACATTGACTGGAGGCGCAAACCCTAATTCTGACATTTGATGCCCTGAAAAGATGGGCCCCTTTCTTCAACAGGGGCGCCCAAACTCAGCAGTGTTAGAAAATTTTCAAGACTTTTCAATTTTCTTCCTCGTTCCTCATGCATGTTCATCGTTTCACCTTCTGCCGGAAATTTGAATGCTGAAATTGACGCCTGGCAGTCGGATGACCTCCATTGATGACCTCGGAACTCCAGATATGCTTTTGATAAAGCTGAATAGACCCAGTAGGGCAAAACTGATTATTTTAAGAATCTGACTGCACCAGCCTGATACGGACACATTTTGAGCCAATCAAAATCAGTTCGGACCCTGTCAGACCAACTTTCTATTTTTTAAAAATTTTGCCAGTATCCGTTTCGAAAGAAACCCAGAAAAACCCAGAAAACGTTATTATTTCAAATTTTTTTTTCTAAAAATAGCAGTTTTCCTAAAATTTAGGGATGAAAAACTGAGATCTGGGTTTTGTAGGTTAAGCTGCTCTCAGCAGACCCAGATCGTCAGAAATTGAAAATTTTGTGTTTTAACCCTTCATGCAGGACATGCACACCCAAATTTTGACCTTTTTGACTGTTTTGACAAGACTTTTACTCATTTCTTCAAAATATCTAAGTGTAACAAAAATTTTAATTTTGGGGTACAACACAAGACAAATTTTCTAAGGGAGTTAATGAAATTTTCCTCACCATAGGTAGAATAATTGAAGAAGAAATTGAAAATTTTCCTAAGGCAAAAAATTCAAAATGTTAAGTGATTTAAAATTTTGTAAGGCACAAAATGTTCTTCCTTAGGAAAAACGCCTAAGTCTGATGAAGTGATGAAATTGGTTGAGACATGAGTGAAATTGCCAGTGGAGAAATCAGAGGATGTCAGCTTCACAGGGTGATTAAAAGTTTTCAAGTCAGAGCAACAAAACACTCACAGGGTTGAAGAAATGGATAAATTTCATAAAGAAATTATTTTTCTAAGGTTCAAAATTCAAGAAAATTAAATGAACCCGTTCGTTGTATACCCATGAATTCGACAAGTTTTGAAAGAAATTTTCTTCTGGGTATTGAAGATTATTGACAAGGAATGGATTTCAAAGTCTTCTGCACTCCGTCGAGGCTTTCGAGATGGAGATTTTAATCGACACTTGAAATAATGAATTTTCCTAAGGAAAATTTAAAATTTTCTAAGGCAAATTGAATAAAATGTGTTTTCAAAGGAAAAATGCTTCAGATAATGAAATCGAAATGAATTGCCTGGATGAATTCGATCAAGTTCTTCGTGGGATAAATCTTTCAGAACGTCATGATAAATTTAAATGACAGAGCTTCGGTTGGTGAAATTAAATTTCTTAAAGAATGAATTCAAAGTGAAAATTATCAAAGAGTGAATTTAAAGCAAATATTTTCAAAAATGAATTAAAATGCTAAATACTCCAGTCAAAGTTGAAGTTCTAGATGGCCAAGATTCCAAGCGTCAGATGACAAGTGTTGAAATTGGCAAAGGAGGGAAATTCGAATTCTTGCTAGAAGTAGTAGAAATTTAATGCACTAGCTAAACTTAGCCTCCTAGAATTCGATTTTGATATAAGAGCTGAAAGTTCATTCATCCTTTTCACAGCTGAAGAAATTCGAATTTGCTCTGAGAAGTTTGAAGTTGCAGTGAGTTACTGAGCTATAGTTGTTGAAGAAATTTGTTTTTGCTGAAGCTGAGGAGGTACGACTTGAAGTGAGTTGTTGAAGGTTGAGTTTAAAAGTCTCAAGTGTTGGCAAATTGCTGAAAGTGAAGTTGGACGATTTGCTCAAGGTGTGAAATTGTTGCAGCCAATTTGTAAAATCCAAGTCTTTCTGAGGTTGCTGAGAGTGTGAAGTGCGAACTTGCTAAGTCATTTGAAGTTGCTAAAGTGCGAATTTAAAGAAGTTTAATTGTTGAAGTGAAGTTGGACGATTTTCTATAAAGTGGAGTTGCTGAAGCTTGCTTAGAAATTTTCTAAGTATTGACAGTTCGAAATTTGTTGAAGGAGAAGTTGAGGATGGTTGAAGTAAGGGCAACTGGCAGAGAAAGCAATGGTGCATCTAGGCGGGCCGTTATCAAGAAACTGAGCAAACCGTTCCTGCCGGAGTCAAAGTTTACCTCGAAGTTGAGCAAGTTGGCTGATACCAATTTGGGTTCTTTCAACTTGGAGACTTTCAAAAATCGGATAATGGGAGTTGGTAGTCACCGTTCTTCAATCACTTCGCACAATATTGTTCGAAGTGGCTTGTATGCATCTGCTGGTTTTCCACTAGCTATTCAGTGCTCAGAGCTAATGATGGAATGTGCAAATTACTATGAGGCTGAGCATAGGTCAATTGTCTCACCGGATGGTCAGGTGCTCGCCAACCTCACTCCTGCAGCTATTGGCGAGGCTTTTGGAATCGCAGCACACGAGAAGATGATTTACAAATCAAGAGAGCGTGCTGAACGAATGTATGCTTCTACATTCGAAAGGTGTACAGAGGTGATCAACACACGCTGGATGAACAAGCCCAAGCCCTCTCGTACAAAGTTGCCAAGGAAAATTATATCAGATGATTTGAAGCAGGAGTACTGTGACGTGATCATGATGTTGAGTAGAGTTGGAGGCTGCCCTCAAGCATTTATTTTTGAGCCTTGGATGTTTTATTACATCAACCTCGTGCTGGAAGGAAAGGAGCACATTAATTGGGCTGTAATGATCAGTGATAACTTACATGAGCAACTCCTGAGTTTGAGAAGAACAAAGACTTTCTACATGGGCTCCTACATTATTTACTTGTTGGCTCGCATGACAAAGTATAGAAGGATTTCTTACAAGGAGCCTATTGGTTGTGGCTCTCATCAGTTCAAAATCCATGAGGCTTGTCTGTAGCTACACTTGACAAATACCACCTATTACAAGTGTGTCAATGATGCCTTTACCATGCACATCACGAGATCACTTCAGGAGTGTACACATCATGGGATCTCGAGGGAAGCCCAAGAATTGATTGAAAGGTATGGGTGTTGGTTTATACAATTTCCGAAGTTTTCTTACATCAGGCTGCAAGTTTTTTCTTCATATCCATATAGGCTGCCTAAGTACCCAACCAACAGAATTTTAATGTTAGAGATATCTAGGCAACTAGTTGCCTACGATAAGATTCATAAGAGAAAGAAGAAGGGAGGAGTTGAGTTCCCGATTGTCATGAGTAATTCAGACGAAGTATGTCCTTCACTACAGGCAGCTAGAGAAGCTGAAAGTGAGCTTCAATTCTTTCATTTTTCCTACCACACCAATAGACAACATTATGATCTACATAGCAATATTAGATGGATACTGTCAGAAGAGTTTAAGTATAAGGCAAATATTGAAGATTACTGGGCTAGTGCATTAGATGAAGTAGAAGTCAGGAAGAGGATGTTCTCTAGGTTGCCATTGAGTATGATCAAGGAGTGTGAAATTATTCCGATACCAGACTAGGTGGATGAGGACATGAATGTTCTCCATCCAGATTATGAGGCAGTGAGGGACACGCCACTTTCACTCTCGGATTGGTTGGAGCCTGAGATTGCTGATTTGGACACACTTTGCATTCCAGTCATGACATTTACCAGAGCATGGGTTGATAGGCATATGAGCAGACTAAAGAGTAGGCCAATTTCCTTGACCTACAATTTGATGGGAGATCACAGAACACCCACTACCAGCAGGAAGAAACAAATTACTTGAGGTCCAGAATCTCGAAGGAAGGAGCCAGTTCGTCAGGAGCCTGTTTAGCTGGAGCCTCCGAGAGTTCTGATTGAGTCACCCACGCCATTGGAGACACATTCTCCAAGTATACAGGAGGTTTCTCTTTTCGCTGATTAGAGAAATGCATTGAATCAAGAGCAAGAGGTACATGAAGAAAATCAGCCACCACATCGGGAGTCAGTTGGCCAGAGTGTTAATGCATCTACTAGAGATGATCAACATGAGGATGATGAGGAGACTGCCACTGATACTTGTTGTGACCTTTTTCACACATCGCCCCATTGCAAATGGGGACCCCCTAATTTTCGCTTTGTTTTGAACTTTTGGCTTGATTTTGGTTTGTTTTTGCTGTTGTCTCTCTCTCTCGCTTTGTCTATCCGGGGATGTGCCCGTCTTTGAACGTAAATTGGGTTTTTGGCCAAGTCTTTAAAATTAGGGTTTGATTCCTTCACGCCAATTTGAGGTCAAGCAAGGAGAATAAATTGCAAATAAAGACTAACACTGTTGTCAGTGTGCTTCCAGTAGGCTTTCGCTAAAATTTCACCAGATTCTGAATACTTACTATTTTTAGTAAGTATGCAATTGCAAGCGATCTGTCAGCATTTTTTGAAATTCCGACAGTCACACGGCATTCAGAGCGCATCAGGCTGCTTGCGTGCAAAATTTGGGCGAAAACAGACAACTTACTATTTTTAGCAGTCCAGCTTCCGGGACAAATTTTGGGGCCTAAATGCAGAGTTTTTCTTTGCATGTCTGGATATTCCTTGTGGGTTTTTCGAGAGCTTCGCGATGGTGTGACATACAAATGGAGATAATCACTTAGTAAGGAACTTACTATTTTTAGCAGGTGCATCCTGGCAGCCACTTCCCAGCAATTCAGAATCACGAGCTGATCGCAATGCAACAGAAACGAAGACAAACAGAGATCATTTGATACACATGCAGAGCGAATTAGGGTTTCCAACTTCAGAGCCTGAAAAGAGGGGTAAAAAGTCAGAATTTTCGAAAACCGGTGTAAACCACGGCGATCAGCATCCTTCAGGCTATCTGTTGGTAAAATTTCAAGTCAAACGGAGCACTTGCTATTTATAGTAAGTCATTTTGGAAACAGGCTAAAAATAGCAAGTCAAGTGCATGCGCATGTCAGCAGGCAGGTCACGTGGTGAGGAGCGCCTCATTTGAATTTCAAATCAAACGGAGTTGTGGAGGTACCAGAAACGAGAGGTTACTATAAATAGCAAAACATTTCCCAAAATATGCTATTTTTAGCAGGTCAACTCAGAATGGCAGTGTTGACAGATTGTTGAAGTCGTAAGGATCCGGTGTTCAAAATTTCAAATCAATCTGAGCTTCAGAGATGCAGGAATCAAGAGACTTACTATTTATAGTAAGAAGCTGGCGAGGGCGAGAAAAAGTTCTAAGTCTGAGGCTTCATCCTGCTTCACCTTGACAATGCGCCCAGCTTGCCTTCAGGTGTTTGAAAAAGTTTCTAAGGCATTGAAAAATCCTTCAGGCATGGCAAAATGTGCCCAAAAGAAAGAGGTCAAAGGAAAGTCAACAAAGTTTATCCACCTCCTATGCCAAAATGCGCCCATCTTGGCCTTGAAGCATGAAAAAATTTCTAAGTTAGAAATATCCTCCTCCACTAGTAAAAGGCGCCCATGCTAAGAAGTTCAACAAGAGAAGTCAAAAAGTCAAAGATGCTCATCCTTCTCCACACCTCAAATGCGCCCAAAGGAAAATAGGGAGATAAAAAAATTCCAAGTGTTGAAGATATCCTCCTCACCCATCAAAATGCGCCCATGCAAGAATAAGCTAGAAAAGGTCAAAGAGTCAACAGTTTTCATCCTCCTACTAGGCCTAAATGCGCCCAAAAGAGACCATGTAAAGACAAAAGAGGGGAGACGAAAGGTCACAAGAAGATGTGGGAAATTTCATCCTCCATCAAGTGCTAAATGTGCCCATGTTTGAGAAGTCAACAAGTCAAAGGGGAAGGCGTCATGAATGTTATCCTTTCCTCTAGCTCAAATACGCCCAAGGTATAAAGTTGATGCTAGGTGTTAGAAATGTGTTTTCTCCTCTACATGTGATATGCGCCCAAATAAGAAAGGTGGTGAGTGGAAAGTGAAGTATACTAGGCGTTTGAAAAATATTCACCTTCAAGTGTGATGTGCGCCATGCAAGGTGTGAAGTAAAGGGAATATAAACATAACTAAGGCGTGGAAATCTAAATGTCTTTCAAGGGTGAATAAAATACAAGGCGTGTGAAGTGAAGCATGCTAGGCATCAAATATGCTATGCGCCTAGGGTGGAGTGTGAAGATGGTGAAATAAAATTGATGGGAGAAAATATTGCTAAGTGGCGAATAAAAAAGAAAGAAAATGCCAGGCATTGGATGTTAAGTGTGATGTACTTGCAGGAAGACTTTCTGAGTGAAGTTGATGATTTTTCTCACAGGCAAAGTGAGCAAAGTTGAATAAAATTTTCTAAGGCAAATTTTTCAAAATGCAAGGTGATTTAAAATTTCTCTAAGGCAAAATATTTTCTTAGAAAATACGCCTGGACCCAAGGTGGTGAATTTTTTTTCTTGAAGCACAGATGAGTTGCCAGTGATGAAGTCAGGATGCTAGCATTGCAAAATGGATTGATAAAAAAATTTCAAGTCAGAGCAACAAAATTCTCAGAGGGAATGAAGAAATGAAATAAATTGTTGAAAATTATTTTTCAAAGGTTCAAAATTCAAGAAAATTAAATGAACCCGTTCATTGGGTACCCATGGATTCGAAGTGTTTTGGAGAAAATTCTCTTCTGGGTATTGAAGATCTTCAACAGGGAATGGATTTTAAAGTCTTCCGTGCCTCGCCAAGCCTTCAGGATGGATATTTTTGATGGGCACCAGGTTGATGAATTTCCTAAGGGAAATTTGAAATTTTTTCTAAGGCAAGGAATAAATGATGTTGAAGATAAAATGCCTCGGCGGATGAATTTGAAGGTGATTGCCTAGATAATTTTTGATCAAATTCTTGATGAAAGGATTTCTTCTCGAGTCCGAGTTGGAGAAAATATCAGAGTGAAGTGCGCTGAACAGAATGCGGGATGGGTTGAAAATTTGGCTAAGGCATGAAGAATTTGAACGCGAAGTTGGCTAAGGAAGAACGATGAGCCCTTGAAGATCAAAGCGTGAAAATCAGGTAAGTAAGTTGAGTTTATATTGTGAAGTGTTCTAATACTCTTGTCCGTGCTTGTTTTGCAGGAGGAACGTCGAGGCCGGGCGGTGATGACTTAAGTGATGAAGCAAATACTCCAAGACTACATGTCAACCTCGAAGGAAGAAAAGTTGCGAAAAATGGCTAAGTGTTGGGACTTAGTATAACTCAAGTGACAAAGAATGGAAGCTCGAGCAAAGTTGAAGAACAACGTCAAGAAGAAGATCAAGAGCAGTTGAACTCCAGATTCTATCAAATTTTACTATCTGAGGAGGCAATCTTAGAAACTCTTTTACCCTCCTCCAAGTGATCAACAGAATAGGCTGAACGCAAAGATCGAGAACAGTGTGAACGCGTTTTAAGGATAGAATCTTCTAGAAGGATGATGGACATTATGGCTCATTTATTACCCCACTCCTCTTGGTGGCGGTTTTTAGGGCGAATCTTGTTTAGGGCTGAGGTGGCACAATTTGGGCCATCCATCCAATTGTAATCTGAGCCGTCCGTTGGACTTGGCCAACTATAAAAGGGGGAGTCCCCCTCATTTGTTTCTCATTAGACATTAGAATAGAAGTCGGAGTAGAGAGACAACTAGGTGATAGCTTAGGAGTAACTTAGTATAGATTGATAGTGTAGTTTGAAGAAGAGGGAAAGTTTTCCCTTTGAAAACTTTGTAAGAAATTGTTGTGAACACTCTCTCAATAAAAGAGTTTTTCATTGATGGTGAATTTCGTCTTTGTTGTGAGTAGCTAGCAAGGTTTCTTCGTCCTTCCGATTCAAATGGTAGCATAAAATAGTTCAAAGTAGTATAATCTTCATTCCATGCAAGTAGATGTTAGCTGTGGAATGTGGTGTTTGATCTAAGCAACTTCGTCTATCCATACCACTAGTGTATTTGCTGATGGTGAATGTGCCTGATGGTGGTATGCGTCGTTGTGATGGTATCTTCATGTCAAATAGTGGTTTGAACATCTTTAGTCATCTCCCTTGAAGATTGCACCGACTTCGTGGAAGCTGTTTGATGCGAGGCAAAGCGAAGTCCGGTTAGAAGTTTGCTGAAGTTGAGCTCCATATCCCACGCCTTAGAATAGATTTAGACTCTCTAAACCCTACCCCATTTCAATTCAGTACTTTCTGATTAGAATAGGAAACCCGCACTTCATAGACAAATCTTTCAAGCAATTTGAATTCCTTTCTCCGCTGCCGAACAATTCCGTAAGTCCCCTTGAAATACCAGCAAATCACATCGAGCCAAACTGAGCCTATTCACACTGAAAGAACCTTGGAGTTGAACGCATGAAATTTTTTGCAATCTTAGCGTGCGGAATACTTTGATCAAGAGAGAATAGGGAAGCTGTTGGCAACTTTATTCTGCATTGGTGCGGTCATGAAAAACACATCAACAATACTTAGTTTCAGCATGAGTTAGAGACGGCTTTGGATGATGATATAGTTTTAGGAGATACTCAGCTATTAGAGGCCGATGAGCCTCACCACAATGATATAGAAGTTGAACAAGTCTGTGAAGTTGAGGCACAAGAACAACAGCCATTTGTTATACAACATGTTGTACCTGATTGGCTCAGAGACAGAATGAAAAGGAGCCCCAGTGAAGAGGTTGATCCAGCAATTGAGATGGAAGAGTTTTTGAACAGGATTAGCGCGCCTCCACCAAAGAAGAGAGCATGAAAATTTTCGAAGATTTCAACTGATGAGGGTGGTTCTCGCACCTTTCATATGGCGGTGCCACAAGTTGATTGTGATCGAGATGAAGTAGTGCCCGAGAATTATGTGATCACAACTATGGAGTTAGGACGTCCCACAGGTGCACAGATTGTTGAAGAATGTGATAATTCCTATCAGGCACTCAAAGACAGATTATTTAAAAAGGAAGGAAAGTATAAGAAATTGAAGAAGGAACATAAGACATTGATAGGATATATGCAACACTTATCTCGTCCTGGTGGGCAAGAGAATCCAGCACTTGAGCTTCCAGCTGAGTTATCCAGAGAATCAGTTAGTGGCTTGGAGGATTTGAGAAAGATGGCACAGGAGGCAAATAAATGGGTTACAGGAGTTTGTGCCGAGACAGAGAAGTTCATGGAAGACCTTGCTCATGTTTTCCAGCAGGCTTCCAGTATTATGGCACGTATGGAGGCAATTGATCAAGCCTAGGGTGATGCTCATGTTTATCAGAGCAAAGTTATTTAGCGTCTAGAGGCATTGAGGCATGCTCCTTTGCAGATGCTGATTGATGGAGGAGTCATTTAGGAGAATGATAGGTATGACTTCTCTAGATGGTACTCTTCAGTAATCACAGGGCGTGGTTTCTTTGACGCAGCCCGGGCGGATTCAGCTAGAGTTAGGAAGGCTATGATGAGTATTATTGACAAAGTCCTGAATACGTTGGAGGCAATCTTTGCTAGATAGTTGAATCCCGATGAGGTGACTACTGATAATTTGAGTAGGCTGGCACCTTTCTTCTCGGAGGTGAAGGCCTTTGTACAGGATGACTTTGAGAATACTTCTACTTTCTCCAGCTTGATTCAGAGTACGCAGGATGCCTTAGTTGCTTGGAGAAAATCTTGCACACGGCACGAGCAGTCGGTCACTGTGTTAGAGTTTCAGCTTGATTGCATTCCACCTATTTCAATCTAGGAGGTTCAGGTTGTGCTTGCTAGGTTCATCGAGTTTGCAACCAAGGAGAAGGATAATGGGAATGCACTATTGGACGATGACCTTCTAGAGGATTGATTGTGGGCATTAATTGCCTTTACTATTTTGGGAGTGAGTGGGAATCTTTGATTCATTTATTGTACCACTCCCCATTCTGACAGTTTTTAGGGTTAGGGCTGAGGTGGCTCAATCTGAGCCATTCTTTTGATTGTAATCTGAGCCGTCCATTGGACTGGGCTATCTATAAAAGGGGGAGTCCCCCTCATTTGTAAGGCATTAGAAATTAGTTTAGACATCGGACTAGAGACTAGAGCAAAGAGAGTGATAGTATAATTGTAGCTTAGCATAGCATAGTTTGGAGAAGGAAAGTTTTCCTTTGCAAACTTTTGTAAGAGATTGTTGTGTAAAACTTTCATAATAGAAGATCTTTTCATTGATGGTGAAATTCATCTTTGTTATGGATAGCTAGCAAGGTTTCTTCATCCCTTTTATTCCAAATAGCGTAAGGTAGCTTAAAGTAAAGTAATTTTCATTTCATGCAAGTAGATATTAGTTGTGGATTTGTGGTGTCAATCGAGGCAACTTCGTTTTAGTCCATACCACTAGTAGCTTGTTGACGGCAAGTTTGCCTTGCGTGGTCAATTGGAAAATTTTATAAGCCTAACTTCAGTTGCAATTCATATCTTGGTATGCATCGTCTTGATAGTGCCTTGGTGTTGGATTGTAGCTTGAAAAATTCTTGTTATCCCCTTGAAGATTGCACCAACTTTGTGTAAGCTGTCCAGCGTGAGGTGGAGCAGAGTTTGGTTGAAGCTTGTTGAGATTGATCCCACGTCCCGCCTTAGAATAGAATCTAGAACCTTCTTACCCTTACACTCATTTCAATTCCGTTCATTTCTGGTTAGTTTTAGGAAAACGTACTTTATTGCCAAATCACTCGAATTGCATAAATTCCCTTCCAACCATCTATTTGTTGTCAACTGCAAACCTTAAGAACAATTGTGTAAGTCCCCTCGTAAAAACAGCGATTCACAACGAACCAATTGAGGGTATTCCAAAGCATTTCGGAACCTTGGAGTTGAACGTGCGAACTTTCTCGCAATCTTAACGCACAGAATACTTTGATCAAGAGAGAATGGAGTAGCCTTCAGACAACTTTGTTCTGCTGATTGGTGTGGTCACAAAAATCACATCAACAGGAAGGAAGGTCGTACAACCAAAAGGACATAGAGAATGACAGAGAGAAGGGATAAAACCCATTCATATCAAGAAAGAAGCACGAGACAGAGAAATTAAAAATCGCCAAGGAAGACAAGGGAATCATACAACCTAGACTTGTATGAGCAGAGGCAAGATTGAGCGTATGGCTAATCGAGTGTTTCAACATAAGAAGAACTCAAGGACAGACCATGGTCGCATAAGGAAGGAAACGTGAAAAATATATAAGACACATAAGGCTAGGAAAAAACAAGGAGAATAAAGACAACAAAGGCAAATAAAAGAAAAGAAAAGAAAAGAAATACATAAATTGCACCATCGTGCAACAATTGGCAAAGAAAAGAATTGTTGTCGTACGGACTGCACAAGGCATAATTATCAACATTGTACGGCGACCCAAGACCAACTTCATGCAGCATTGGAGAAAAAGATAGACAAAAGGCATACGAGGAGGAACCATAGTCGTACACAAGCCCTACATCGTACAAATCATAGCCAGACAAAAGGTGTGTATGCCAGGCTGAAATATAGTCCAAGGTCGGGGAAGAGCATTGAACCGTACGTTGGAATATTGGCACCATACAACAAGGGAGGAAGCTTGTACAAAGGAAGTACAAACATAATTAATTTAGAATTGTACGGCTGTGAAAAGTAAGCCATTCGTACACAATATGGAGGGGAGTTTAAAGTTGAAACAATTACAATAATTGTCAAGTGTCCAAAAGAAATATAATTAATTGGTGTGGGGTCTTAGAAGAAGGAATATTCAATTTGCATTGGGATAACAATCAAAGAGTTTTGGTGACCATGGATAAAGGAAAAAAAGTGGTGCAGTACAGGTTGAAGATAGCATCGACCAAGCAGAGCAAGAAGAAAGCAAACGTCAAGATTGGAGTTGATGCCCTTACCTGGGACAGTTTAACTGGCAACAAGTGCAAATAATGGTGGTACAACAAGTTGGACAACCACGTCCTCAAGATTGCCCTTAGGCATGCCCAAGTAGACAAGGCAGTCTTACTACCATTCTTCAATGCTTGGGAGTTCGAACCCTACCTTAAGGAAATGGTGGAGAATTATTGTAGGCATTCACACAAGTTGGTGCTAGAGTATAGAGGATGCATGGTTAGAGTGTCATACTGGCCACAGGGCTTCGAGAGGGTATTCAACATCCCAACATCAAGTGTAGGAGTGGACAAGCTAGGTAAGTTGACACAACAACATAAGGAGACAGTTGTGAGGAGAGTTTGTAGAAGCGACCTTACCCAACAAGAAAAGGATAGTATTTGGAACATTGGCAATTAGGGGTTGCCAAAACACTACCTCGCCATGACAGAGTGGAAATGCCTCTTGGATTTGTTAAAATGCGGGTTGACAAGGGCTAGTCGAGCGTTAGATGTGGCAATCTGGATGGTTGACTACATGGTGGGACTCAACATGGGTAAAGTATATAACTGGTCAAGGCTACTCTCATAAAGGATCAGGGAATTCTTCTCCCAAAGGAACAAGGTGTTTTATATGACACAACAAACAATAACACTTTTGCTGGTGTTGTACCCAAAACCAAAATTTTTGCTTCACTAAGGCATTTTGCTTAATTGAGTCTTAATCTTGTTAAAGTGTTGTCAAAAGGTCGTTTTTGGGGTTTTCAAATATGGAGTTGGTGTCAGTACTATGTCAGTCTGTTACTGAAGAGATTTTAGAAAAGTGAAAATCTGAACAAAAAACATCAAAATTTTCTCTCTGGAGAAGGGAGCACATTCTCAAATAGGCGCCCTATCTTTTAGGGGCTCAGATCCTGTTTTTAGGGTTTGTCACCTCCAGCAGACATTTGTCCGGCATCACGTTAGCTTCGCAGTAAGTTATCAAGCCTGCCAAACGGACCTATTTCGAGCAAGTTACGGAAGATACGGTGTAAAACGAGGTGAAAGCGAGAATTGGCTAACACTGGTGAAAAGCGCAGCTTTTCAGAAAGGCGCCCATCTTTTTGAGGTGCCAGATGTAGGTTTTTGGCTAAATGCCACCCAAGATGTTTATCTCACATTCGTTCAAGCTTCGCGACGCATCCATCAGTGGGTGAATCTGAGTTGCTGAAGCGTCTGAATTGGAGGTCAAACGTTGGGTTAAATCTTAGTCAGAATATCAGAAGAAAAAGCAAAAGAGCACATTTTGAGAAAGGCGCCCAAGCTTTTCAGGCCTTTAATGCTTTCTTTCTGATGATTTCAGATGCCTAATGTGTCCGTGTTACGTTCAACTTTCCGTTGCCTGTCTCCGTCAGATCAGAAGATGTCTCAGCAGCTTGCAGTCGAGGTTTTTATATTATTTTTGTCGTTTCCAGAAATGGCTTGAGTCTGGAATGAAAAGAGCAACTTTTGAAAGGGGCGCCCTTGTTTTTCGTCCCTCAGATGATGTTTTCTTGGGAAACGTGCCTTTGCAGTCGTCGTGCAGAATGAGGTTAGCTTCGCAGTGAACCTGAGATCCAGTCCTGAAGTTGGCTAAATCAGAAGTTATGAAGGATTTATCTTTCCCTTCATTCGAGATACACAAGTCAATTTGACTAAGTCTGAGAAAAAGCGCAGCTTTTGAAATAGGCGCTTGGATTTTTGAGCCTTCAGATGTCAGTATTATGACGTGTAGTCTCAAGATATCTTTTGCTCAGTTTTTACTTAGCTCTGCAATGCACCTGTCAGCCAGCCAATCGGAGAAGTCAGTCAACCAGTGTCAGAGGATGAACAGAGGTCCCGGCAGAGGTTTTAGCTTAAGTTTTCATGAAATTTGGCTAAGTCTGGAATTCGCTTGAGAGGTCAAAGTTGAATTTTCGAAAGTGAGTTGAATGGACGCCTTAACTGGAGTTCTGACTGCAGTTAGACTGAACGATTTCTGGGTTGTCATCTTCAGTTCATATGTTGGCATGTGGAGTGATCTTTCAGTTTGCATGTCGAGTTAACTAGTTTGCATGTTCAGTTAACTACCTTGCATGTTAAGTTAACTTGATTGCATGTTGACTTAACTGAAGATTATTACTGAATGTCAACTGAAGTTTGCGTGCATGGCGAATTTGGTCAAAATTGTGAGATTTTAGTGAAGATGGCGCTTCATCAAATGACAACTGAAGTTCAAAAGGGACGAATTGAAGCATGAAGCATTATTTTGTGAAGCATGAAGTATATTTAGTGAAGTATGGCGAGTTTGAAGTTGATAACTTCACTTATGAAAAGGGTCGCTATTTTTAGTTTTTGAAAAGTGAAGCATGAATTGGTGAAGATGGCGCACTTTTCAAGGGAATGGCAACTTTAGTTTGAAAAGGGTTGCTATATTTAGATTATTTTTGATTAAAGCATGAAGTTGGCGCATTCTTGAAGGCCAAACTGAAGTTCCAAAAGGCTAGCTATTTTTAACTGAAGTTTGCATGAATATGGCGAATTCCTTATCTCATTCTTATTGTTAACTAAAGTTATCAAAAGGGCACGCCTTAGGTCAATTTGATGAATCCAAAGCAAGGTTGAAGATGGCGAATTTAATAAAGATGGCTAACTGAAGCTAAAGTCGCATGGTTGAGTTGAACTGAAGATTTGAAAGGCAAACCCTAATGCATGACCTCTTATTGAGCTTGTTTGAGTTTCAGTTAACTATAATAAGGACCAATTAGAAGCCAAGCGCCATTTTTATGCATGCTTTATTTAGTACGAATTTTCTATGATGAAATTCTATATATTTCAAGAATGGCGTCCATTATTGCATCATCTTTTGCTCTGAAGCTTGTATTCTTTTGAGCGACCAGCAAGCTTAAGGTGATTCAGGTGTCCGTTTTCAGCGTTCTTCGAAGCTACGAGTTCAGATTGTTCAGAGGAAGTCGATTCTAGACTTTATTTCCACTTTGCATGCAGGTTTTATCAAGATTTGAAGAAGAGATTTGCAGATTTTTCAGAAGCAGACAAGCAAAACTTTCTATCTTCTGTCTTATTTCTTCTATTTCTCACCTTAGGTACTTTCTTCGCATGTCAGAGTAATTCAACACATATTCAGAATCTGATCATCAGGGTTCGCATTTTTCAGTATTTGCAGCAAAACTCATGTCTTAGATTTTTTCAAGAAAATTGCCCCTAGCTTTCATTCTGAAGCTCTGTGCTTTTTTCCGAGAATCTCTTTGCATGTGGGCTTAAATCACATTTTTTCGAGAATCCAGCTATCTGGGTTTGTCCAGAATTCAGTTGTGCACAAAACCCATGTTCCAGAATTTCTTCGAAAATTTCTTCAGTCAGAGGCTATTTTTAGCCTTGTCCAGAGGTTTTCAAAAAGTTCTCCAAGTATATTCGACTTTATAGTCAAAAGTCATCATTTTCAAAATGCAGTTCAATCTCATTGATTACAAGGTGAAATCAGCTCTTACACATAATTTCATCAAAACTTCAGACACAGACCTAAATCATGTTTATCCAGTGGTCAATCTGAGCAGTTTAGAAAGTGTTAGCAGCAATTCGATGAGGAATCTTGAGCGTTCCGGGTTGCTGGCAGCGGCATCCATTCCTATTACTATCTTCGATCTTGAGTTCGTACTTGCTTGCATTAAGCATTATGACTCGTCATCGCGACAGATCAGATCAGTAGATGGAAGAGTTGTTTGCAGTCTCAAACCGAAAGATATAGAGAAATGTTTTGCTATTCCCTCACGTTCAGATAACTTTACTGTGGTTCTTGAAGCCTGTGAGAAGATATGGAATGCTGATCATCAACGTTCACAGAGAAAAGTTGCTCAGAAATGGTTGACAGTTCAGAAAACTAACTTACCTAAGAAGGTTGGTCGTGGAGAATTTAAAGAGGAAGTTGCTGTTTTGATAACTTTACTTAACCGAGTTACCGGTCAATCTGATGCCAGCACTTTCCGTTCATGGATGTTCTACCTGATTACTAGAATTCTTGATGGTACAGAGCGTTTTGATTGGGCTATGCTGATTAGTGATTGCTTACATCAGCAAATTACTAACTTTCTCAAGTATCACGAGTTTCATATGATATCCTATTTGGTTTACTTGGTTGCTTTTCAAGGTAGCTACAGGCTTCTTAAAACCAATGGCACTCTCGGTGTTCAGCGTGTTCACGAGTATTACCCTCAGTTGGAGTTTTCTCAATCCGAACAGGACTTCCGAGCAGTGAATGATCACTTTTCCATGAGAACCGTGAGAGATCTTGATGATGAAATGCACATTCGTATTTCAGCCGAAGCCAAATCAGCAATGGAGACTTGGGCGGATTGGTTTATCCAGTTCCCTACTTTCACATATCTTCGTGTTTATGGGTATGTTGGAGAGCCCCTGATGTTACCAAGATATCCGTCAGACAAGATCGTCTTTATGGAGTTCCTCAGACAGATGCAACATGTTCACTTCTTTCTTCATAGTCGTCATAAGGCTGCGGCAAATTTTCCATTCACATTGGGAATTTACACATGTGATGCTGCAACAGACGCCAGGCATATGTCTACTGAGATAGAAAGGTTCAAATTCAAGCCTTATACTGAGAGGCGTTCCTATGATCCTCTCGGTCATTATGCAAATCGGTTAGAGCGAGGGATTGCACATGCGCCAACACTTGAAGACTTCTGGGCTAATTGTGAAGATGAATTCGAGGTTCGTCGTCGTCATTACTGTAGACTCACTATTGGACAACTCTCTAATTATCTGTCAGAAGATGTTGATGGTCTATCTGATGATGATGGAGAAGTTCTTCTCAATTCTTATGTTAAGGATCAAGTTGCTCGGCAGCCACTTCGCTCACCTGATTGGTACGCCAAGGAGAATACTTCCATTGAAGAGGTTTCCAGATCAGTGATTAAGACTAGCAAGTTGTTCTTGGAGAGCAAACGGACACGGAAGTCAATTCCTGTAGTGGAGCCGCCAAAGGATTTCTCGTCATTGCCTTCTACTTCTAGAGCGAGACCCAGAGTCAAGGCCATTATAATACCTCCTGAAGGGGTTAGACTCAGTGGAAATACGGGGAAAAGGGCTACTGGTAAGAGGAAGCAGAAACAGATTGAGAATGTTCCTGAGGTTTCAGTAGAGACAGTTGTTCAAGCTGAGCCTCACGTTTCACTTCCTAGTTCACCTCACGTTCCACCTATTGACATAGATTCTGAGCCTGAGACACCAGTTCAAACAGGATCGGGGACAACTGAAACACCACAGGTTGATACTTCAGGAACGGTCTCTCCTCGGATGGATGATATTGTTCAGTCTTGTTGGCTCGAGAAATCTTTAGGGAGACAGAGGCGTGAACCTTCGTACAGCCTTGATTTGTCTGAGTTTGGTGAACCTTATCAGAGAAGGTCAAACAAGAAGATAAAGAAACAGGTGCACATTGAGAAGACTCCTGAGTCAGAAATTGTTATTGAAGTTGCAGTTCCTCCAGAGGGTAAAAGCTTAGATGAAGTCGAAGTTGGTGACTTTACATTCACTAAGGCTAATCTTGGCAGGACTACACGAGAGATAGATGTAACTCTTCTTAAGATTGTTACTAATAATCTTGAAGAGCGTATTACGAAAGATGGAGAAGATAAGGCTTTACTCAAAGCTGAAATTAGTCAACTTCGTCAGTACATTTCTGATCTTGTTCATGGAAACCCGAATAGAGCACCTGTTCTTCCTCAGAATACACCTGCAGAGCAACAAAAATTAGATCAGTTAGTCAGTCATGGCAGACTTTTGGACGACTGGATTGAAAGTTTAGTTGCTGCTGGTAAAACTCTTCTTGCAGATTTGTATCAGTTGAGGAGCGAGGCACATAAGCTTCGTCAGGGCATTCAGTCTCTTGAAATTGCAGTTGCAGAGAGTTTGGCAAAGGATCGTGTTCTCATATCTCAGTTGTCAGTTGCATGCAATGCTTTGGAGGAGGTTGAAGATCAAGATAAAGTTTTCACTTGGAGAGAGCAGCATCTTCTCAGGACAAAAATTTGTCAGAAGATTTCTTCCAAGTTATTTTCACTCAAGGATGATGTGGTTGGAGTACTAGCACTTGTCAGTGGCTTTGTTGTTCAGATTCCGTGTCATTATCTTCTCGAAGATGGCACGTATGTGGAGTTGGAAAAAGTTCAAGCAGAATTCGAGAAGCTGATTTATGACAGCCTTGAAGGTGAACCTAGGGCGCCTAAATTAGAGAATGTTTCAGTGATTGCAGCCAGTTTGAGAAAGGCGACTGAAGAATGCAGAGATGGCATGCACACAATTTCCGAAAGTGGCAGAGAACTAAAGAAACAGACTGTTATTTTTAGCAGCATCAAAGTGCCAGATGACAGAGACGATGAGTTCTTGGTCGAAGTGTTAGACCGAGTTGACATGGAGTGATCTGTCAGTTGGAACGTGCAGTTAATTTCTAGGGTTGAGTCCCTGAAATGCTTAACTTGACTTCCGTCTTCAGTTCACTTGCTGACTTAACACATGCTTATCCCATCCTTGGAATTATCAACACAGAGTTAGGGTTAGGGTTTCAGCTAGCGAAGGTAGTAGCGCTAACTTTGCTTTAAATAAGGCGTGCATGCTTGCACATTGTCCAATTAGATTATTGCACCAGTTAAACCGAGGGTAGTTGCCATTTAACTGATAGTTTACTCATTAGGGTTAGGCGATAACTTGCATGCATTGCAAGAACTGAGATGACCAAGGTGATTTTAGGGTTACCTTACACCTTGATGTATATAAATAAGAGCTACTCATTTGTAATTAACTTTTGCCGAGAGAGAAAATATGTCAGCTACCTTGCCCTCAATATTGCTCTTTTGGTATTTGTTCATGCGTCTTTGCTATTACAGTTAATTGTTATGCCACATAGGGTTTCAGGAGATTGTAATGGTGAATTCTTTCCATAGTTTAGATAAATCTGTCTTGTGAATCTTTTATTGTTATGATCAATCGTTATGCCACACAGGGTTTCGTAAGATTGTAATGATAAAACCGTTTTGTGAAGTCTTTACTATGCTGATTGAGTGTTATGCCACACAGGGTTTCATAAAGTTTTCATGGTAAATCTTCCCATAGATTAGAAAATCTGTTTTGTGAATCTTTTATCATTACGATTGAGTTTTATGCCACACAGGGTTTCATAAAGATTTTGATGATAAAGCTGTTTTGCGAGTCTTTACTATGCTGATTGAGTGTTATGCCACATAGGGTTTCATAAGATTGTCATCGTGAATTCTCAAATCTGTTTCGTGCCTAATAAACTTGTTCAGATTGAGATAATAGTTGCGCCACCTTGCCTTCAAGTAGAGAATCTCTGATTTTCTTGAGGAAACTGGATAGAATTAAGTTTAGTTGTAGTTAGTGAATCTCAGAGAAAATTCTCATTGCAACGTATATAGTTTTCGAGAAAGCCTTGTACCTCTACAGCTGAAACAAAAAGACAGTAATTAGTTTAGTTTATTTCCCTTTGCAGGTATTTTTGTAAAGCACAATGAGGGAGCTTCCCCTCCTAATTTGAAGAGCACTCATTGCGTAGTGTGCATAGCTGTCCGTACCAACTCTTACTCCAGAGGTGCTAGTTGTTACGCCAACAGCTGGATGCCATTCATACATAGGTTCTGGTGGATAAGTGGGCAAGGTTCCAGTCAGTGACACACTTAGACCCAAGGTTTCTTATTGCATTTTATTGGACATCACTGGACATCAGTCAAGGTGAAAAATCGTCATAGCCAAGAACAAAAAGGAAGCAAAGGGAAGTGTTAGTGGAAAGTGAAGTATTGATCGAGAGTGAGGAAGAGGAAGAAGAGCCAATCGACCTATCTTCCTCGACAACGACCACCATTTCATTGATGAAGGAAGTGTCATTGGCAGGGGATGCCGAAATAGAACTGGAGATAGACATCAAGGAGGCGATTCCAGTAGTAGTACCACTCCTACGATCAACAATATTCATCCTCCTAGCACCATCAGTAGGTGTTATAGCATTGATGGGAGGTACATCATTGGTTGGAGTTATAACATCGATGGGAGGTACACCATCAGTTGGAGTTACAACTTTGATGGGAGGTACACCATCGGTTGGAGTCACAACATCAGTGCCAACCACAACATCGGTGCCAGTGATAGCCTCATGGACAATCACACCATCGGCGACAGTCACACCATCGGAGCCAGTCACAGTGACAGCATGGGCACCAACAGTACCACCATCAGTGGTGGTTCCATGTACATTGCCAACATTAGGATGGTCATCCATTACATTGGCCAAGCCGCCAATCTCATCGGCTGGACCGCCAACACCATCAACGAGATCATCAAGAGCACCAGGAGTAGCCTAGATTGATAACTAGCTGGGCACAGTTGGCTTGGTAATTTAGGTTCTAGAGTTGTCACCATTGAGCCCTTTGGAGACCTTGGTTGAGGGCTCGGATCAGGGATGCACACCTATGTTGATGGAGAGTGCGGACCCGCAACAGAGTTTTACTTCTATGATGACAGAGGGCGAGGGTATGCAACAGGATACTCCACCAATGACAATGGGTGATCCCAAGCCAGGGATAGTTTAGACACAGCCACCAAGAGTCGCACAGGAGAGTGGGGCACCATTGTAGAGGGAGTCTCCCATGGTAGCCTAGGGATTGCCATTGCCCACCCCATCAGGCGAGGAGGAGGATGAGTCTAGTGGGTCAGAAGGGTTGACAATGGAGATGTCTAAGCTAGATAAGTTTGATCCCTTGGGGACAGTACAGAGGTATGTTGAATACCTTCAAAGTGTGGCAGTAGTAATGACTTGGGTGGGGGAAATCTCTAAGCAACTCAAAATCGGTCAATCACCACTAGTAGCACAGTAGGTTCAAAGAATCTTGGGATTTGTGCAGATTGGACATGAGAAAGAATTTGCATGTTGCTTCACCACTAGGGGATGGCCGACAGTAGAAACTCTAGCGATGTTGAAGGCATGGCATGGAGTACAACCCCTAATTACAAGGAGGGATGGTCGAGTGATTGTAGCCTTATTTAGCATTGAAGCAACCTTTAGGGATGTCTTTGACGGGATGAAACGCCAGTTGGTAGCCACGAAAGCAATAGTAAAGGGAAAGGGTGAGGTCCTTCAATTTGTACAAAAGATAAAAGAGGAGTGGATTGAGCACATGAAGAAGTTTCATGTATAGTTGGCTTAGCAAACTCAGCTTACCAATACGGAAAAAGCTCGAGCATTGGCCTTAGAGGCCAAGGTGTTGGGAGTGGAGAGAGAGGCATAACAGAGGATAAGGGAAGCAAAGTAGAAAGTGAAGGATTTGGAGGACCAGCTTGCAACGAAGGGGAAGAAGGCGGACCAAGCTAAAAGCCAACTGATGGAGGCTGCTCACATGGTGAAGGCAACCAAGGAGTGTGAGATTGTGGCCGATCATCAACTCCGACTACGTATGAAGGAGGTTTGGAGACTACAGGAGCTGTGATCACCAACATCCACCTCGACATCATCAGTTTACCCAGGTACGTCTTTGTACCCCCCTTCTTCTCAGTAGTACATCTTGTTATTGTAATCCTCGTTTTTGTTTTCAGTCATCTGGAAGACGACTACTTTTGTGGGGGGGGATGATGTAGTCGGCCATAGTTAGTATAGTTGGTCATTGTTAGTATAGTCGACTGTATTAGAAATAAATAAGTCATAGTCAACCAAACAAATAAAATATGAAATAGAATAATACTTGTGCACAGATTAATGTAAAGTTGTAATTAGAAACTAATCCGATAGTTGGGCAGTTGTAGGAAGCGTTGCTGATGGTTGGTATCTCAACCAACCTCAACTAGCTATTTATGTGATCAATTCATTGGTAGTCGGGACATGATGCTATTATGATGTAATTGCTGGTATACTTGATGAATAAATACAATATTGTTGTGCCCAATTAATTTTTTTAAAAATTAAGGCATTTTGTAAAGAGTGGTCAAAGTCTTGTAAAAAAATTCATCAAAAGTCGAAATTTCTAAAAATAGACTTGAGTCAAGGTTTTTTGGGTTTGTTGTCAAATGGATGTTGGCAAAACTTTCTAAAAATAGAATCTTTTTTTGGAGGGCTCTAGCTAATTCTGATTGGTCGAAAATACTTCCCAATCAAGGTCCGATCAGAATTGTCGAATCATTAGTATTTCTTTGGTGGGTCAATTTTGCTTTCTCAGAAGGCAAAGTATGAGCTCCAAAGTCATCAGTGGAGGTAGGTCAATGGCCAGGTGTCAGATTCAAAGTCTCAAATGTTGCAAATACAATGATGAACGACAACAATGCATGCAAAACGATGAGCAGAGAAAGCAAAGAAAAAGTTGAAATTTATAAAAAATTCTAACTTTGGGTTGTCTTGGCGTCCCTGTCCAGTTAGGGCGCCTAACATTTGGTGCCTTAGTCATTTTTCGACTTTTGTCATTCATTGTTCGGAAATGGTGAATCTTGCCCGTCAGTAACCTTTAGTCGCCTGGAATCAGGATAAAAGCAACATTAGAGGCTGAGAAAAGTTGACAAACATATCATTGAGGTTTAGATAGGTTAGTATGCTCAATATCCGGATGCAAGTGTTTGTTGTCACACACAAATCAGTGATCAAAAGATGCAATCGACAAAGGTAGAGATCAAAAAATCAAAGAAAAGTGAAAATCATCAATTTTTGACTAAGGCATGGAAGCCTAGATGCCCCTATCAAGGAGAGGCGCCTAGCTTTTGGTGCCTTAGAATATTTTCGCTTCGTTCGAAAATTCATCAAACTCCTCCATCAGTCCAGTTCCAGTTCTCAGAAAATCAGTCAGATGTAGTGTTGGGGGTTGGCAAAGGGTATAATTCATCTTAGTTATGACCAGGCTTTCTTGATTAATTGCCTTTTAGTCTTTGTTATTCATTGGCTAGCAGAAAACAATACCTGAACTGGGGTCACTGAGTTTTGGTGGAAACATGCGAAACGGAGAAAGTAAAAATTTGAAAATGTTAAAAATTTGGCAAAGGCATGGGATGCTAGGCACCCCTGTCAGCCAGGGGCGCTTGGGTTTTCAACACTTAGAAATTTTTTGACCCTACCACGCCTTATTTCTAGCTTAGTCTCCGTCGGCAGTTTCGAGAGCTCACAAACTCAATCTGACAATGTCGAACGTTGATGTGAAGTTGGAGATCACTTCAGTAGTGGTCAAACATGGGATCGCCATGGTCAAATAGATTTTATCAGTTGGCAATACCAGATTGCCAACTCATCGAAGTCAGAGGCAAGCCTTGCCGGAAGCAAAAAGAAGCAAAAGTTGTAAAATTAAGAAAAATGGCTAACATCGTTGAAGCTTTACTTGTCTGTTGATGTCATCGAATGCATATGTTTTTGCCAAACTTCATCAAATATGCATCCTCATGCGTGTACTTTTTTTCCCCACGAAGGAGGATTTCACTATTGCGCATGCTAACAGACTTAGATTTTTGCAAACAAAGTTTCTATCTTCATGGATAGACTTCAAAATTTTAGGGCTTTGCGAAGAAATTGCTTTTTCGTCTTCAAACTTTATTCAAGAAAGATTTTGGCATTCATTCTTCATATTTTGTAGGTTGGCATCGAGAGGAAAAGAAATATCATTTTCTTTTCATAAAGATTTGGAGGCTCAAACGAAGTGCTTTTTTAGTGTTCTTCGTGGATTTAGGATTGGGAAGCACAGAGGCGCACTTTTTCATGGTCCAATCTTCATGGCATCACATTTCAAAATAGGTGGTCAATTTTTTCAGGTTTTGTTGATCTGGGTCCATCTACTTTTTGCTCCTCTTGAAGATTGGAAAATTTTATATTTCCAAAAAATTGCTTTTTCGGGAAGCCCTCAGCTTTTTCAAAATTTGATGATTTGTGGCTATTCAGAACGTGGTTGTCTACAAAACCCAGACCTCAACTTTTTTCAGGGAATATGCTTTTTGGAGAAAAGTCAGCTACTTATTTTCAGCAGTTGGCACAAAAATTTTCCGAACTTAGGCATGTTTATAGTCAAAATTCAAGTTTCTAAACGTGCAGTATTCTCCAATAGAAATCAGCTTTTTGGTGGATATAGTTTCCCAAATTATCACTAAGTGAGTCATCTTTTTGGGTAACGAAGATTTCCAAGAATAGAACTAAAAGCAGTAGTTAACTCGATGCCTTTTTCGAGTTTAACTTGCTATTCTTATTTTGTGAAGAGCCCTGCTGGCTCTCAACTCAAACCCCCAAATTTTCTTAAGTCTTTTAGTGTTATTTAGTTTTTTAGAGAAAGTTTGATAGACAGAAGAGAAGGGGCGCACAGCATAAATGCTCATAAAATGTAAATTTGCACTATTTTCTTCAGAATGAAAGTGTAGAAGACATTATTTAACTGTAACAAATAGATTGCAATTGATAAACATACCAGAATATCTCTAGATTATTTAATTAAAGAAATAAGCCAGTTTGACAGCCGGAAATGATGAAATGAAGCAAATAAGCACGCCAAAGCTCCAAATCTGACTTCTCCCACTCCAAAATGAGATACAATGCCCTGGTAGAGGTAGACGCCAAAATAGAAGCACAAAAAAGAGCAAAGAGGAAGGCGTTTCTACTACTTCCTTCACACGCCTTTCCAGAATAAGCTCATTTACCAAAGCAAAAGTACGGCCCAAGTCAACTACTGAGGAATCAAAGATGAAAGTTGAAGAGTTGCTGGAGAGGACGCCTCAAGATGAAGAAACCCTCTTTTGAACTGAAAACCAAATAATAAACCGCTGATTGAAGCCTGTAAAACCTTTGAATGAAGCTCTCCACTGCACTGATTTGATTGATCTTTCACAATCTCAAGAGTGCTCCACACTGAAGAGGTATCGTTCTCCAATGGATAAATTGTTCAAACCCTGATCACAGGAGAATGTACAGGAAATAGCACAAGGCAAAGTCAAAATTGTCAAAAGGTGAGTTTCTCATTGCCAGAAATGTCCTTTTATGCAAAGGCACAAATCCCAAGAAAGATACGCCACTTTTTGAATATTAAAATCTTTTAAATAATATTTAATTCATTTCAATAGTATATGAATTAAATACTTGGGCGCACTTTATCCATTTAAGTGATTAAAATATTAAATCACTTTTTTAAAGAATATTTAAGTGATTTAAAAATATAAAGTCAATTTGACTTTATAATTAAATATTAAATCACCTAATATTTAAATCGTACCTCTGTTCCAATCACCAAAACCATAGTACCCTGTCATTAAGCCGACTCGTGACCGCTAACGCCGGCTGCAGGGAACTGGCCATCGACTCTCAAACCGTAATTAATCAAACCCTCCAGAAGTAACAACACCACCTCTAACTAATCCACCATCTACAAGGGTCTCCAATAATAAAGGCTACCAATAATCGCTCCCCGGACAGAACCGTTTCAGAGAGGGGAGGACAGCATTTATGCTTATCTATTCGGTAAAATAGAAAACAAAATTTTATAGTTGGAAACCTTCTCGCTTGAAGTGGGTGGTTATTGTCTGTAGTGTAATGAAATGTGTGCCGCTAAGTGTCTAGTCAGCCTTTGAAGGAGATTTTAGGGTTACTTACTCCTTGTTTGTGTATAAATAAGGGCAGCCTTGCCCATTGTTTTTCAATTGTTATTGTGATAACAAATTGCTGAGCTTACTTTTGCCACAACTTTGTTATTCAGTGTTTGTTCACTTTGTGTAAGAGTAAGTTTGCAAGCCTACTTTTGCTGCAAATTATTGTTCAAGCATCGTTCAATCATGTTGGCGCAACGGTGTTTGGATCGCTAATATAAGCCCTGCTAAGCAAATCTAAGGTCCCGTGGCGTAATTCGCTGCTGGAAATTCTGGAGGGAAGAAATCTCATGCCTACTGCTCTAATCTCCATCACCTTAATCTCTTTCAATATTTTTCTCTTATTTGTTTTTTCTTTCAGAGCACCTTTATTTCAACTTACATCTTATAAGTACTATGAGTCTTAGGTGGACCGAAGAGCCATTTTAAGTTGATCAAATCATTCCCCATTTAACCCTTGAAGGCTGAAG
Organism: Sequoia sempervirens; assembly: GCA_007258455.2. Lineage (NCBI taxonomy): Eukaryota > Viridiplantae > Streptophyta > Pinopsida > Cupressales > Cupressaceae > Sequoia > Sequoia sempervirens. Next base: position 8,215 of record VDFB02016545.1, on the reverse strand, counting down.
AGGCACAAGGCTTTCTCAAACCATACGCTATGGGCAGGTATTTTTCTATTTCGCACTACTAACTGCCACAACCAAACTACCATTTAGTTCTATCCAGCCTCAAGGTGAGTACGAGGAAACGGAGCGCGTTTCTGATTCATCGGCTAACCCGTAGATTCAACCTTGAAGGCAAGGTATAACATCTATCAAATCACGGACCCAAAACACGCTTTATTGATAAATAACGCTACCGATGTAAAATGAATACTGATTCTCAACTTTGAAGGCAAGGTGGCACATCTATCAATCCGGAATCGCCATTGTTCGATAACAACACACTCTACAATTCGCTTGATTCCTCTACCTAAGGTGGGCAATACAAATCATCATCTCTTCAACTGAATGCTTTATTGAACACAAACAGATTTATATCTAAACTTATGGAAGGAATTCACTCATTACGGCCGTACGCAGAAACCCCACGGGGTACAACAATTGAATCAAGCACAAGTAAGCACGATGAACAAATACCAAAAAGAGCAAATATTGAGGGCAAGGTAGGCGCAGCATATATTTCTCTCTCAAGCAAAAGTTAATTACAAACAAGCAAAAACTCTTATTTATATACATCAAGGTGTAGGGAACCCTAAAATCACCTTGAGTGAACTATAGTCTTGCAATGCATGCAAGATTTATTACTAAACCCTAATGAAGTAAACTATACAGTTAATTGGAAAACTACCATCAGTTAACCAATACATTTAACCTAAATGGACAATGTGCAAGCATGCACGTCCTTACTTAAAGCAAAGTTAATTGGACACTACCTTCAGTTAACTGGAAACCCTAACCCTAACTCCTGTGATGATAATTCCAAGGATGAGATAAGCATGCGTGAAGTTAGCTAGTGAACTCAAGACTAAAAGTCGAGTTAACTGCTGCTCATGACTCAACCCTCGAAACTAACTGCAGGTTCCAACTGGCAGATCACTCCATGTCATCTCGGTCTAATACTTCGGCCAAGAACTCATCAATCTCTCTGTCATCTGGCACTTTAATACTATCCAAAAGAACAGTCTGTTTCTTTAGTTCTTTGTCACTTTCTTTGACCATATGCATGCCATCTTTATTTTCTTCAGTCGCCTTTCTGAAACTAGCTGTACCAACTCCAGATGATTTCTCCTCAACCTAGGCCTATAGCTCCTTTCCAAATTATCACCATCCGCTTCACCAGCTTGCACTGTCCAATTAACATACGTGGCTACATTCAAAGAAAGATAATGACACGGAATTCAAAACAACAAACCACCGACATAAAGTGCCCAAACCGCAGACCTTCACCAAAACAACTTCGGCGCAGATCTTTTTCGCCATGTCTCATTCAAAGCAGCCTTCCAAGTAAAAACCTTCTCCTGATCTTCATCAATCTCCAAGGCATCGTATGCAACAGACAATTGAGACACAAGAACACGATCCTTGGCTAAACTCTCTGCAACTGAAATCTCGAGCAACTGAACACCTCAACGAAGCTTATGTGCATCACTCCTTAACTGATACAAATCTGCAAGAAGATGTTGACCTGTAGCAACTAAACTTTCAATCCAGTTGTCCAAAAGTCTGCCATGACTGACTAACTGATCAAGCTTTTGTTGCTCTACAGGTGTATTCTGAGGAAGGGCAGGTATTCTATTCGAATTTCTGTGAACAAGATCAGAAATATATTGATGAAGTTGACCAATTTCAGCCTTAAGCAATGCTTTATTCTCTCCATCCTTCATGATACGTTCTTCAAGATTATTGGTAACAATCTTAAGAAGAGTCAGATCTGTCTCTCGTGTAGTCCTGCCTAGATTTGCCTTAGTAAAAGTAAAGTCACCAACTTCGTCTTCATCTAAGCTCTTACCCTCTCGAGGAACAAACTTCATAATACAATTTCTGATTCAAAGAGTCTTCATTGTATACCCTATTTTCTTGTTCGACCTTTTTCGATAAGGTTTAATCCCTGACAACTGCTATTATAATGGTTGTTCTTCGCCTTTGCCTCCTAAAGACCTCTTTGGAGCCAACAAATCGAATAATATCATCAATTCCAGAGATCGCCCCCCATGTATTCCACTGCGCTGCTCAGCTTGTCTCGATCCAACTCCACCGTATCTTGGGCTCGACCTATGTCAATGGCCAGATATGTGGCAATCCAGAGGTGAAACGCGAGGTTCAGCCTTTGAATGATTGTCTCGCATCGAACTCCCCGTGCATTCTCAACTTGCTTCGCCTCTCTTCCGTGAGTTTCTTCTCCTCAGATTTCAATAGCCTAACTCCTTCAGGAGGAATTACAATAGCCTTGACCCGAGGTCTTGACCTAGAAGTAGAAGGCAATGAAGCAAACTCCTTTGGTGGCTCTGTCACAGGAACTGACTTACGCTTCCGCTTACTCTCCAAGAACTGTCTATTGATCTTGATAACCAATTTAGAAACCTCCTCAATAGAAGTATTCTCCTTAGTATTCTCCATCATCATCTGATAGACCATCAACATCTTCTGATAGGTAATCAGAAAGCTGACCAATAGTGAGTCTACAATAGTGACAATGACGAACCTCGAATTCATCTTCACAATTTGCCCAGAAATCTTCAAGTGCCCGCTTATGTGCAATCCCCCGCTCCAACCTGTTCTCATAATGACCCAAAGGATCATAAGAACGCCTCTCGGTATGAGTTTTGAGCTTCAATCTTTCTAACTCGGTTGACATGAGCTTGGCATCTGTTGCTGCAGTGCATGTGAAAATCCCCAATGCAAAAGGAAAAGTAGCTGTAGTCTTATGACGATTGCGAAAAAAGAAATGAACATGCTGCATCTGCCTGAGAAACTCCATGAAAAGGATCTTGTCTGAAGGATACCTCGGCAACATCAGGGGCTCTCCAACATATCCATAAACCCGGATGTATGTGAAAGTAGGGAATTGGATGAACCAATCCGCCCAAGTCTCCATCGCTGATTTTGCCTCGGCAGAGATACGAATGTGCATTTCGTTGTCAAGATCTCTAACTGTCCTCATAGAAAAGTGATCATTCACTGCTTGAAAGTTTTGTTCAGACTGAGAGAACTCCAACTGAGGATAATACTCGTGAATACGTTGAACACCGAGAGTGCCATTAGTCTTTAAATACTTGTAGCTGCCTTGGAATGCGACTAAGTAGACCAAGTATGATATCATGTGAAACTCATGAAACTTGAGAAAATTAGTAATCTGCTGATGTAAGCAATCACTAATCAACATAGCCCAGTCAAAACGCTCTCGCCACCGGCACTTCCCCAAATAAGGTAAACATCCACGAACAGTACTTTAGCATCCTTCTACCGAATTCCGCTTAAGCAGCGTATCAAAACGAACCTCGGCTCCTTGAATCAGCCAACCAACTTTTAGTATAAAAGGTCTTTCTCAACCTTTCAAATACTTCCTTGAAGCATTTCTCGCACGCCGTTGATCTCCATCTCTAAATTTCTTAGCCTACAACGCAAGAAAGTTATTCAATGTGGAGGAATAGCAAAAGCATTTCTTATATCTCATGAGGACCGTGAACAACTTTCTCCTCAGCTAATCATTCCCGATACGTAAGACATTGGCATGTTGATAAAGCAACAAACTCGAGATCAAAGTAATAAGAATAGATGTTGTGCTGTTAACAATCTTAACTAAGATTCTTCAACGATTAAGGTTAACATCCTCTTAGACCGCTTTTAGATTAAACCAATCGCGACAAACATGATTTTAGGTCTATATTCCCAAGTTTTGATGGCAAAATTGGCGTATGATTTTGCCTGGCACCAATGAGATTTATTTGGCTTGAAAATGGTAAACTTTTGACTCAGAAGTCGGAATATATTTGAAGAACTTTCGAAAATTAAATCCTGACAAGGCTAAAAACATACTCAAGACAGGAGAAATTTTCGAAGTTTTTCTGGAAGGTGGGTTTTGTGCACAATGAAATTCTAAGACAACCCAGATAGCTGGATTCTCGAAAAAATGTGTTTCAGGCCCACATGCAAAGAAATTCTCAGAAAAATGCACAGAGCTTTAGAATGAAGACTACGGGGCAATTTTCTAGAAAAAAATCTAAGATGTGGGTTTTGCTGCTGATACTGAAGTATGCGAACCCAAACGATCAAACTCTGAAAATATGTTGAATTTCTTTGACATGCGAAGAAAGTACCTAAGATGAGAAATAGAAGAAATAAGACAGAAGATAGAAAGTTTTGCTTGTTCTGCTTCTGAAAAATTCGCCAATCTTCTTTAGGAACTTGATAAAACCTGCATGCAAAGTGAAAATAAAGTCTCAAATCTTCTTCCTCTGAACAATCTAAACTCGTTGCTATGAAGAATGTTGAATTCTGACACCTGTAGCACCTTTAGCTTGCTGGTCGCTCAAGAAGAATACAAACTTCGAAGCTTAAGATGATGAAATACTGGACGCCAATGCTTGAATAAATAGACTTTCATTCATGAAATTCACACAAAGCATTAAATCCATTAAAAATGGCACTTGGCTTGTAATTGGACCTCATTTTAGTTAACTGAAACTAAAATAGCTAAATAAAGTGCCATGCTTTAGGGTTTCCCTTTCAAGACTTCAGTTGCAAATTTGTTCAAAACAATCATGCGATTTAGACTTCAGTTAACATTCCTTATTAAGTTCGCCATCTTCAAAATTCATGCAATTCACACACTTAACAATTTCCATATATGGTGTCCCTTTTGAGCACTGAAGTTAACAGTCAAAGGATAAATGCATCAACTTCACACTTCATGCTTCATCTTTTCTAAATATGGCGACCCTTTTGGAAACTTTAGTTAACAAAGAATGAACTCGCCATCTTCACTAAACCATGCTTCATCAATTATGCCGTCCCTTTTCAGAACTTCAGTTGACATTCAATGAAGCGCCATCTTCACAAAAACTTCACAATTGCAACCAAATTCGCCATGCATGTGAACTCAAGTTGACTTTCAAGAATAATCTTCAGTTAAGTGAACATGCAATCAAGTTATCTCAGCATGCAAGGTTGTTAACTCAACATGCGAACTAGTTAACTTAACATGCGAATTGAAAGATCACTCAACATGCCAATATATGAACTGAAGATGACAACCCAGAAAACGTTCAGTTTAACTGCAGTCAGAACTCAAGTTAAGGTGCACTTGTAAACTTATTTCGAAAACTCAACTTTGACCTCTTAAGGCGAATTCCAGACTTAGCCAATTTTCATGAAAATTGATTTGAAATGTCTCTAACTCTGCTCATTTTTGACACTGGCCGACCGGGATTCCAATCGATTGGTCGGCCGCATCGAGTAGCAGATAAACCCTTTTCATCGTAACAGATACCTTCGAGATCAATGATCAAGTAAAACTAACATCCGAAAAGCTCAAAAATCCAAGCTCTTTCAAGTTTTTCTCAAGCATAAATTTTCTTCATCTCAACTAAGGGAAAAATAATTTCTCTTCACAACTTCGATGCATAACTTTCAGATCTGATTCAGTTTTACCGTGAGCCGTAATTTATTACAAAATGCAGCGCGCCATTTTCCTAAAACATCATCCGAGGGGCAGTGAAAAAATCAAGGGCGCCTTTTTCAAAGTTGTTTTTACCCTGCACAAATACTTTGAATTGACCCACAAAATAACGCAAACCTTGGATCAGCAAGCCGCTGAGTCATCCTCCGATCTCCACCAGACGTGCAATCTGAAGTCGGTCTTAACACCTTTAATAAATTGAATATCTCAGATCATCAAAAATAAGGCATTGCTTGAGTGCCTTCTCAAAAAGTGCTTCTTTTGCTATTTCTTTGATATTGACTGAAGATTTGACCTATGTTTGACTCGTGTTCAAGCACTTCTCGCAACTCGATTCACTTCATCGGGATGGATGCATTGGCGCAATTAAGCAAATGGCAGATAAACATCTTGGGTGGCATTTAAATCCAAAAACCTTCATCCGGCATCTTAAAGATAAGTAATCTTTCCAAAGTCAAGCAAGTAATGTTGTTAGCTAATTCGCCTCCTCTCGCTTTGCAATCAGATTCTCTCCGTGAATCTCTGAGCAAAACAGTCCGCTTGACAAACTTGATATTCAAGGCGGTCGACGGATGCTCTTAGGGCTGTAAAAGCCTGCTGGAGGTGACAAACCCTAAAAACAAGATCTGAGCCCCTAAAAGATAGGGCGCCCATTTAAGAATGTGCTTCCTTCTCCAGAGAGAATTTTGATGATACTCGTTCAAATTTTCACTTTTCTTAAAACTCTTCAGTAACAGACTAACATGACACTGACACCAACTCCATATTTAAAAACCCCAAAAACGACCTTCTGACATCACTTTAACAAGATTAAGACTCAATTAAGCAAAATGCCTTAGTGAAGCAAAAATTTTGGTTTTGGGTACAACATAATGTTATGCTCTGTTATTGTTGTTGTAAATTCTAGTTTGCTCTATGTTCCTTTGTTAGACCACTTAGCGAGTAAACAATCAACATGGGGGCTCTAAGGCCTATAGGGACTCCCTATAGGATCTACACCAAAGGGTAACTTCTTGAAGATAAAGGGCCGGGCTTAGGTGGTATAGATATTTAAATAAAGTAGATAGGGTGTTGCTTGTGTCTTTGTAGAGGCAATGGTATCTCCCCTAGATCTCATAGTAAAGGGGGCATTTGAAAATGAAGTGTTACTTAGTCTCTAACTCTTAGAGGGAGCAAAGATGATAGATTTGTTCCTAGTGGAGAATATGATGATTAGTCTCAACTAGTAGTTGGCCAAGGGGAAACATCATCCCATGGGAGTAATGGCATTGAAGATAATGAGGACAACATATGATATCATCAACCACTTGTAGGAAATGTTTTGCATAATAACTAGTCTTGGCGCTAAGTGGCTCAAGGGGGCAAGGTCAAGGCTATGCACTAAAATAGAAAGAGGTATATCCCTTGCAAAATGCAATTGAGAGGTAGTCTTCATGCTAAAGGATAGGCCAGAAAATGGGATCCCCATGTAGGTGTATGTTGATGTGATCTCCAAAGGTTCTTCCTTGTAGAAGAACTGGAGTTTGGAAAGAGAGCCATTTAAGATGTTGGAAATCATGACCTTAGTTTTAGTAAGATTGACTACAAGTTGGTGAAGTTCATAGAAATGGGAAAGAACATCAAGTTATTTATGTAGGCCATTGTCACAATGAGAGAGGAGAACAACATCATTAGCAAAATTTAGAATGGCTATAACCATCCCTTCTAAAAGAATGATCATCAACGTAGATATTTTGTCGAAGAAACTCCTTAACATATTAATGTAAATGTTGAAGAGCATTGGTTAGAGATGGCATCCATGCTTGGCCTCAATTGTACTCTTCACAATTTTAGAGAGACTATGAGAAGTAAGTAATTGCCCAATAATTGTCTCATAAAGCCTCAAAGTTGAGGTGATAGAATTTGGAATGCTAACATTGTGCAATTTTTGGAAAAGTAGGTGTCTTATAATAGAGTCAAAAGCCTTGGGAAGATTGGTGATGAACCTCTCCAATAATAACCTAGAGAGTAAAGAAGTGGTCGATAGTCTAATAGACTCTCTTGAAGCTAGCTTGACCCCTAGCTTTGAGACTACCTCTCTCCAAGTGCTTTGAAAGTTGCATGTCTAACATTGTGGCATAAAGTTTGGAAAACATATGCCCAATCATAATGGTTTCATAGTTGTCAAGGCTTGATAAATTTTAAAAATTTATGAATAGGATAAATTCTGTGCTGGGACTAGGACGAAGGAAAACCTAAACAAACCTCCTTGTTAAAAAGTTTTGCCAAAGGCAAAGGAATCCACACTGTACTTGAAGAACCCGACTTGGAGGCCTTTATATTTTATTGCTTTGTTGGTACACAACTTCAAATAGCCTTCTTGACAATAAAAGTGGAGAAAATTGTAGATGGTGGAGTGAGGTGAATGACAAGTTGGTTGGGTACATTGTAGAGAGAACTAGCATGGGAAAACCCATGGCTTGGATTTGATGTCAAAGGTAATGAATTTTCTCAAGAGAGTGCACCAAAAGGTCTTGGGGGAGTGGTGGAGATGAACAAGGCAAGTTGCCTAAACGTAAGAAACTCTCATTTTTTGTGTCAAAACAAACAACAATACTCCTTATGGATGGAAGGTATGGAGAAAGGGTTATGGGTGACGTTAAATAAAAGACTTTGATGAAGGAT